>SDVV010022943.1:0-12849 GCA_016164225.1 Gammarus roeselii | reverse complement strand
ATATTTATTTATTTATATATTATATACATATATATATGTATATGACAAGTGTATGTCTTTTTGGGCCTTCATGTTAAAATCAACGAGCCAGCAATTTGTGGCCGAGATCCGATAGCGAAGAGGGGCCGTGTCATAGCCCAGGGTAACCCTAAATTTGTAACGGATTATGGGAGGAGTCTATGTAATGCCTTAACGGCTACATTTATTTATATGCCAATGAGGGTGAACAGGTTGGGATAACACGCTCCCTCAGAGTGACCAAACTGTATAGAGTGGTTCTCTTATTGGAGGATCATTTCTACACCTAAAGCAAAGGCCCACCCTTTCGGGGATATATGTTAGTAGTCGATGGTGACGTGATTGGGACTTCACACTTCGTAACAGAACAGCTTGGGAGGAGGTAAGCCCCGTTAGAACAGCGACTGAAGCTGGTTATCCCTGTTATATAGGTTTTCCATAGGTTGTTGTTAACTCTGTGTGATACTTTGCTAGATAATAATAATAATATGACGTATTAAATGCTTTCATATTTAGATGCGTGTAAAAATTCTTTCAATGCTTAAATGTCTCGCTTTTTGTATCTTCCTACAGGGTGGGTTACTGTTCTGTTCGGTTGTATCTGTTCAGTTTGTTATATCTACACTCTACACTTTTCTGTTATGTTGTTCTTTTTCAGTTTGATATCTACACTCCGTTCCGTTCTGTTTCGTCTGTTAATATCACAATCATCATTCATGCTCGTTTGAGAATTACCCTGCTGACATGTTGCTATGTTCATAACTCAAAATAATATGATAAAAATCTCTTGTTATCATTCAACCTTCTCCACCTTTAACGTATTTTAACAACCTTTAATGTAAAGACCATAACATCTGGAGAACGTCCCTCTCGTCAGTTATTGACGTGCGCTGGCAGGGGCGACGCGATGATTAGACTCATTTGTTTCACTTTAACGTCTTACACCAGCAGCCAAGTGACGTCACTTGCAGCGAAGTAACGTCATTTGCAGCCAAGTGGCAGCATTTGCAGCCAAGTGATTGCATTTGCAGCCAAGTGACGGCATTTGCCGCCAAGTGACGGCATTTGCAGCCAAGTGATGGCATTTGCAGTCAAGTAACGGCATTTGCAGCCAAGTGACGGCATTTGCAGCCAAGTGACGTCATTTACCACCAAGTAACGTCATTTGCAGCCAAGTGACGTTATTTGCAGTCAAGTGACGTAATTTGCAGCGAAGTGACGTTGTTACGATCGAGCTTCCATGGTTGCTCTAATCGGGTAAATCAAGGTTGGAATGATGAAACATTGGTTTTATAATTGTCTTTTTGTAACAGGTAACAAGACAAAAGTTACTCTATCAATAGAGTACTGAATATAGATTTGTAATAACGGACACAAAGTACAAAGTGCATATCGAAAAGAAAAGTGTTAAGTGTAAGACGGGCGTAGAGTAGAGTAGGGGGCCTACGACCGATGGCTGTGCTCGAAGGCAAGTCTGTCCGCTCTGTGTGACCGTGGGCAAGTGTGTGTCTGGTGTCGCTGCTGGCGAGAGTGTGTGTCTTGCCCTCCACCGTTCGGGGCTGCCCTGGATAATATGTGGGAGGGCCATCTTCATGAGTATCAAAGGATCCTTCTAATGAGGGAGAGGATTAATCTTTTTTGGGTCATCTAAGAGGCGGGGCGTTCTACTGCTTCCACCTTATTGGTAAATATACAACAAAATCCGTTAACGGATTTTGTGGGCTCCTCCCATCTATTGTTTACCATATGTGATACCCCTGAGCTAAACAGTGTTATGGGATCTAGTCTCCCCTCCCCCCTATCGCTGACACGGGGATTTTCAAGGAGCGCGAATGACCCTTAATTCGTCAATGTCTCCTACGTTATATAATCCGAGAAAGAGGCCACCTGTTTCAGTAAAACAAACATCGAAGGGGGAATTAAAAATATGCTAGGCAAGGGACATCCATGAAATTTGAGCTAAGGGTTAACAGGCCTAAAGCCCACACTGTTTCTAGGAACACACACTACGCACCTCTCGCGGTAATGTTCCGTAAGCCAAGTTTATAAATCTGTGCCAGATAAGGCCGATCATGACAACGTTATTTGCAGTCAAGTGACGTCATTTGCAGCTAAGTGACGTTATTTGCAGTCTAGTGACGTCATTTACAGCCAAGCGACGTCATTTACTGACAAGGGACGTCATTTGCCGCCAAGGGACGTCATTTGCCGCCAAGTGACGTCATTTGCAGCCAAGTGACATTATAGGCTTCCAATTGACGTCATTTGCAGCTTAGTGACGTCACTAGCTTTCCATTTTGGCAATATCCATGAGAAATTCAACTGTCAAAAATCTCTGTATCGTAGGAAAAATTCATCAGTTCTATATATTTTATTTCGTCCCATATTTTCTAAGGCCTACGTACACAATTTGATGCGGCAAATAAAATAGTTGCATGACTGTGACCTTTTATAACCAATTGGCATATACAATGATATCAAATAAATTGCCGATGAGTTCATATATTGAGCGGAACATGATCATTACAGAAATTATTAAATCTTCAATCTAAAACAAATATTATTTCGCTACTGTAAATAAGATTAGTATATGCGACTCTCACTGTAAGCTCTATATTCAGCTCAGTTAGATGAAACAGTTAAATACCACTTGAATTAGTTACGTCAGGAAATACGAGTAAATGAAAGGTCTATCGGTTACGACTCGTTTTCACGTCCAATAAAAAGGCTAAGACCGGAAGATAAAGGGTTCCGCCGATTATTGTTCACTGTTGTGGCGTGTTATATAGTCACGCTCACATTGTTGTGGCGTGTTATATAGTCACGCTCACATTGTTGTGGCGTGTTATATAGCCACGCTCACACGGTTGTGGCGTGTTATATAGCCACGCACACACTGTTGTGGGGTGTTATATAGCCACGCTCACACGGTTGTGGCGTGTAAAATAGCCACGCACACACTGTTGTGGCGTGTTATATAGCCATGCTCACACTATTGTGACGTGTTATATAGCCACGCTCACACTGTTGTGGCGTGTTATATAGCCACACTCACACGGTTGTCGCGTGTCATATAGCCACCCTCACACGGTTGTGGCGTGTTATATAGCCACGCTCACACGGTTGTGGCGTGTTATATAGCCACGCTCACACTGTTGTGGCGTGTTATATAGCCACGCTCATACTGTTGTGGCGCGTGTTATATAGCCACGCTCACACTGTTGTGGCGTGTTATATAGCCACGCTCACGAGTAATATAGTCCCCGTAGTCACGCTGGCCCCAGGTTCGAGAAGAAGGTAGAGATTTATACATATATGTGTGAAGTGCAATGAAATGCGTTACAATGTAGTGATGGGAGTATTCGAACAGTCTAGGTCTCGCACTAGCCCGGCTTTAGCATATCCTGGATAATTCCTGTGAATAAATACTCATTATTAGTGTTCCCATGTTTGAGTCTTCGAGTTTCAAGGTTTTTAAATCGATGTCATTTTTATGAAAATTTTTGCTTTTCTAGTGTTGGCTATTGAAGGGTTTACTATTAAGTCCTCTGCTGTCGAAGTATTTGACTGAGAGGTTCTTGCTATTTTGCACTATGCCGTCGAGGCAATAACAATCGAAATTTTTGTCATCGAAGTTTTTGCAGCCAAGGTTCTTCATATCGAATTTGCTATTGATATTTTTAATAACGACATATTTGAATCAAAGGATATCTTTCTAAATCCTGCTGTTAACATTTAAAGATGCTGTGTCCTCAATTTTTTAGGCCTCTTCTGTCGAGGCCTTTGCTTTCGATACCTCTGCTGTCGAGGCACTCAGTCTATAGGCCTCTGCTGTCGAGGCCTTCAGTTTATAGGCCTCTGCTGTCGAGGCCCTTATTCTCAAGGCCTCTGTTGTCATCGCCGTTACTCACAGTGCCTCTGCTGTCAAGGCCTCTGCTGTCGAGGCCTTCACTCACTAGCCTTAGCTGTCGAGGTCAACAATATCTATTTCACTGCTGTTGAGACCTTTACTCTCGAGGCCTCTGTTTCGAGACTTCTTCTGTCGAAGTCTTTACTTTGTAAATCTTTGCCGTCGAGCCCTTGACTCTCAAGGCCTTCAAGAGCCCTTCATGGTCAAGTTCTTTGTTGTCTGGGTTCGTGCTGTCGAACCTAGTACTGTTGATGCCTGCGCTGTCGATGACTTCAGTGATGCAGTGCGCAGTGTTTGTAATGGTACATCAGCGGAGCATTACTGCAGGAATTGGCGGCAATCGAGCACGATCCATCACGACTAATGAGGGCAGCATGATGGACGAGGTGGGCTGGAGGGTGGAGGGAGGGTGGGTAGGATAGAGGGTTAGGGAGTGGGTCGAAGATGGGGTAGAGAGTGAAATTAGTAGTGGTTACAGAGTGGATGAATGAAGAACTAGAGGGTGCACATGGTTTGAAGATGTTGCTAGAGAGTGGGTTTAGAAGTGGGGTACTGTGTAAATTAGGAACGAGTCAGATTTGGTTCAGTGGGTTGATTAGGGGGTAAGAGAATTGATTGATGAGGTGGTTAGAAAACGATTTGGGTATGGAGTTAGAGAGTGGGTTGAGTAGTGGGTTAGAGAATGGATTGAGGGTTGAACAATGAGTTAGGGAATGGGTTGAGCAAGGAGTTCCAAGATGGGATGAAGAGATGGTTAGATAATGGGCTGAACAATGAGTTAGAGAAAAAGACATGATGTGATACTACAAACAAATGTAAACATATGAAGGTGATTACTGAAGAGGGAGTTATATAATGGGTTGAAGAGATGGTTAGAGAATAGGTTGAGAAATGGGCTCTAGAATGAATTGTCTCATGTCCATTTGAACTTGTACTGTATGCTCTGCTGTTCAGCTAAATTCAATGTAACAAACGCACAATGAATTAGTTACATTAGTTGCATTAGTTACATTAGTTACACATTTTACAATAATTACATTAGTTAAATCAGTTACATTAGTTGCATAAGGTACATTCGTCACATTAGTTACCTTAGTTACATTATTTACATTAGTTACATTAGTTACACTAGTTACATTAGTAAGATTAGTTACATTAGTTACACTAGTTACATTAGTTACACTAGTAACATTAGTAACATTAGTTACATTAGTTACATTAGTTGCACTAGTCACATTAGTTACATTAGTTACACTAGTTAAATTAGTTACATTAGTTACATGTGGTCCCGTCACCAATCAGGGTTCCACGCTCAGGATACGAAGCTATGGGCTGCAGCAGTGGTCTGGACAACGGCTGTGATCCATGTCCACTCGGCAAGTCCTCCTGGACAGGTCAGATACACATGTTTTCCAGTGTGGGAAAGATTCAGTTTTGATGCCCATGCATGATACTAAATGTGTACGTAACAGTGTATAGCGTATGAGTGTATGGCGTAGCATTGTAGGGCGTAACGGTGTATGGCGGGAACAACTGCGACGATGGACACGAGGGAGGCATCAGTCTAGTCTTGGCCTTGCTCCCCGGCCTCAACCGTCCCTTGTAAAAAATCCTCTTTATCAACCTATCTAAACAGTTCCCGTGCCTAAGTCCTCTGCCCATATAAGAGGTTGAAAATGGGTTTGATCAAGGGATGTTGAAAGAGTTGGAGTGTTACTGTCCTCTACTTTTATGATTCATTTTAGCTCTAAGTTGAACGTTATCGTAACCCATGTTGTATAATCTGCAGATCTTGGTCATTTCCACTCATTACATTTATCGCCGATACCCTAAGAATTTGTTACTTCATACTTCTTCCCCGAATCTTTTGATGTGTTACTCATTGAAAAGGAGACTTGTACCGTGTAGGTCATTTGTGATTTTCGACGCGTCAGAGCGCCTGGGTCTCGTATCGGATGACGGCACAGGGCCACGTGTTTATTCACTTACGTTTGCCAAAACTAACGGCAGGCTGAAGCCCATCTTTAGGGGTGATTTTTACCCGAACATGTGTAACGGATTTAGGGCGGTCTCCATACCGGTGAAATTAATCATTTATCCAGTAATAATGGAGAAACAATGTAGGATTCAACCCTTGCGAGGGCAGCAGTAGCGCTTTCCCCTCATTGAACAACCGAATAGTGCATGGCACGCCCATTAACTGGTATTTCGGTAGTATCTTTATGAATCGAAACATCCCATTATATCAAAACTGCACGGGTGGAGGTTAGCATCAATAGAGTTTTCAATCTCTTGTTAACTGGTGAGCTGAAATTCTTTATTGTTTATTTACTTTGCATGTATTTCATATTCACGCTGAACTAATGACCTAGTTTCATTATAACGTTATGTGACGGTGTCACGTGTATTCTATACCAGTGTTGAAGGGCACTGTTATAATACTCGTGTCAGTAATCACCTTCATATGTTTACATTTGTTTGTAGTATCACATCATGTCTTTTTCCATTCGACAAGATGGATGGCAGTATCTGCAGTAGCAGCCGTGGCGGCTCAGTGTCTTGTGCCGTAACACTGCCGAGCCTTTTTGCAGTCATCTCCCAATGCTATTGTGTTCATTAACGACATACATAATATGGTAATCGTGCTATACACAAGTCCCCAATTACAACTTAATAATTCCACTACCGTGTTTATTTCATTTAGCCAAATTTACTACGATTATTATATATAAATGGTAGACGTAAATGGATGGGGGTTGATGAGACCGTAAGACCGTTGTGTTGCGTATGGGTTGATGAGTAGGTAAGAGAATGGGTTGAGGAGAGGGTTAGAGAATGGGCTGAATAGAGGGTTAGAGAATAGTTTGAGGAGAGGGTTATAGAATGGGCTGAATAGAGGGTTAGAGAATAGTTTGAGGAGAGGGTTAGAGAATGGGCTGAATAGAGGGTTAGAGAATAGTTTGAGGAGAGGGTTAGAGAATGGGCTGAATAGAGGGTTAGAGAATAGTTTGAGGAGAGGGTTGGAGTATGGATTGCAAAGAAGGTGAAATGATGGGCTGAAGAGGTGGCTAGAGACAGGTTGTGGAGAGGATTAGAGAATAGGTTAGGAAGGAGTTGGAGAATACGTTGAAAAGAGGGTTAGAGAGTTGGTTGGGTAAGGGGTGTGAGAATAGGTTGATGTGAGGGTTAAAGAGTTTGTTGGGTAAGGGGTGTGAGAATAGGTTGAAGTGAGGGTTAGAGAAGGAGATGGGAAGAGAGTTAGAGAATGGGTTGACGAGAGGGTGGATGTGCGGATTACGGATGGGGTTAGAGAGGGGACTGAGAAGTAAGTTAGACAATATGGTGAGGTTGTTGTTAGAAAGTGGGCTATTAAGGTATTTGGGGAGGGTGAAGTGAGAAGGGAATTGGGCAACGGATTGAGAAGAGGGTGGAAGGGGTGAGGGTGAGGGTTAGTTGACGAGCGGATTGAGAGGGAAGTTGAACTATGGATTGAGTAGGACGCTAATAAGCGGGATGAGGAGTGGGTTCGAGAATGGGCTATGGAGTAGTTTAGTGAGTGGTTGGTAGTTAGTTATAGAGTTGGATCTTGTATGGAGAGGTCGATAGGTGTTCCATGTGCGAACAGAGTGTGAATGTGATGAGGCAGGAATGAAATGATGTGAGAATGTGGTGAAGGGGAAATGTGATGAGATGGGAATGTAATGCAGTGAGAATGCCATGAAATGGGAATGTATAAAGTGAGAATTACTTGAAGTGGGAATATCATGCTGTGAGAATGTCAAGAAGTGGTAATGTTGGGAAGTGGGAATGTGAAGAAGTGGGGATGTGATAAAGTGAGAATGAGATGAAGTGGGAATGTAATGAAGTGTGAATGTGATGAAGTTGGAATGTGATGAAGTGGGAATATGATGAAGGGGAAATGTGATGAAGTGGGAATGTGATGAAGTGATAACCGTTGTGTTGCGAATAGTGGGTAACCGTTGTGTTGTGCATAGTGTGTAACCGTTGTGTTGCGTATAGTGTGTAACCGTTGTGTTGCGTATTGTGGTAACCGATGTGCTGCGTATAGTGTGTATCCGTTGTGTTGCGTATAGCGTGTAATCGTTGCATTGCGTATAGTGTGTAGCTGTTGTTTTACGTATAGTGGTAACCGTTGTGTTGCGTATGGTGTGTAACCGTTGTGTCGCGTATAGTGGTAACCGTTGTGATGCGTATGGTGTGTAACCGTTGTGTTGCGTATAGTGGTAACCGTTATGATGCGTATGGTGTGAAACGGTTGTGTTGCGTATGGTGTGAAACCGTTGTGTAGCGTATAGTAGTAACCGTTGTGTTGCGTATAGTGTGCAACCGTTGTGTTGCGTATGGTGTGTAACCGTTGTGTTGCGTATAGTGGTAACCGTTGTGTTGCATATAGTGTGTAACCGTAGTGTTGCGTGTAGTGTGTAAGCATTGTGTTGCGTATAGTGGTAACCGATGTGCTGCGTATTGTGTGTATCCGTTGTGTTGCGTATAGTGGTAACCGTTGTGTTGCGTATGGTGTGTAACCGTTGTGTTGCGTGTAGTGTAACCGTTGTGTTGCGTATAGTGGTAACCGTTGTGTTGGGTATGGTGTGTAAATGTTGTGTTGCGCATAGTGTGTAACCGTTGTGTTGCGTATAGTGTGTAACCGTTGTGTTGCGTATAGTGGTAACCGTTGTGTTGCGTATGGTGTGTAACCGTTGTGTTGCGCATAGTGTGTAACTGTTGTGGTGCGTATAGTGTGTAACCGTTGTGTTGCGTATAGTGGTAACCGTTGTGTTGCGTATGGTGTGTAACCGTTGTGTTGCGTATAGTGGTAACAGTTGTGTTGCGTATAGTGTGTAACCGTTGTGTTGCGTATAGTGTGTAACCGTTGTGATGCGTATAGTGTGTAACCGTTGTGATGCATATGGTGAGTAATCGTTGTGTTGCGTATAGTGGTAACAGTTGTGTTGCGTATATTGTGTAACCGTATAGTGTGTAACCGTTGTGTCGCGTATAGTGGTAACCGTTGTGTTGCGTATAAGGGTAACCGTTGTGTTGCGTATGGTGTGTAACCGTTGTGTTGCGTATAGTGTTTAACCGTTGTGTTGCGTATAGTGTTAACCGTTGTGTTGCGTACGGTGTGTAATCGTTGTGTGCCGTATAGTGTGTATCCGTTTTGTTGCGTATAGTGTGTAACGGTTGTGTTGCGTATAGTGGTAACCGTTGTGTTGCGTATGGTGTGTGACCGTTGTGTTGCGTATAGTGTGTATCCGTTGCGTTGCGTATAGTGTGTAACCGTTGTGTTGCGTATAGTGGTAACCGTTGTGTTGCGTATAGTGGTAACCGTTGTAATGCGTATAGTGTGTAACCGTTATGTTGCGTATAGTGGTAACCGTTGTGTTGCGCATAGTGTGTAACTGTTGTGTTGCGTATGGTGTGTAACCATTGAGCTGCGAAAGTGTGTAACCATTGTGTTATGTAGAGTGGTAACCGTTGTGTTGCGTATAGTGTGCAACCGTTGTGTTGCGTATGGTGTGTAATCGTTGTGTTGCGTTGGTGTGCACCATTATTGAGGTAATTTTTTTGTACCCCTTCATAATATTTCTACAGTTAGTGTAAGCCATGCTGTGGCCTATAGTTCACGCCCGTCATGTTATTATGTATGATAATAATATTAATAATAATACCAATCATTATAATAATAATAATAACAATAATAATAATTAAGTCAATTATTTACGTGTTACCTCGTGGTATTGTTGCATAGTTGCAGTTCGCGACGGTCGTGTCGTGGTGTGTTGTGCACGCCCGTCGTGTCGTGATGAGTTGTGCACGCCCGTCGTGTCGTGGCGTATTGCGCACGATCATCATGTTGTTATGCAGAGTGGATGCCTGCATGTCATGTTGTGATCCACAGCTATGTCTCGAAGGATGTCTGTGGTCCCAAAAGGTGTACCCACCTCACCGCTCACCCACAAATGATCTGTAAACAATTCAATTGTCGTTCCTGGCGGCCCTTCCTGAGACTAATTTTCTTGAATGGCGCACACTCAACGTCATAAACCAGTCGCCATTACCAAAAATCACCGTGACGGGGCAGTTTATCAGGTGCGTGGCTCAATTTAAACCACCTGAGTTATGGGTGACTCCTCTGGCTGTATCTCATCTCTCCCCTGATGTACCTGGTCGTTGTTTTCTTCACCGTGTTTGGTGTGCCGGATATAATTCACCTCTTATGTTGATTGACGTTTGCTTCCACTCTAATTAGAACCCGCCAATACGTATCCTCACCAACACTCCAGGCCCATGGTGCGGCTGTTCCAAAGACATCTGTTTGTGGCTGCATGTGTTCACGGAGGCCATTAAGAGACATCTATGCTGCCATTAGCCTGGGCTGATTCACCGCCCTCATGATTGAAATGAGTAATTCGTCTTACAAACCTTCAATTTGGGATACTTTTCCGCTTCCATTTTTTAACGGAGCATCGGTGGCCTGCCGAGCTCTCCTTGTGATGTCGGTGTTGTGGATGTTGTGGGTGTTGTGTTTTGTGTGCGTTGCATTGGCTGTGCTGTGTGGGCCGGGTTGTGTGTTGGGAATGTTGTGTTGTGTGTGTTGTTTATGTGGCTTGTATTGTGTGGGGTGTGGTATAGTGTGTGCTGTGTGTGATGCGTGTGTTGTGAGTGTTGTGCTTGTTGTGTGTTGCGTGTGAGATGCGTGTGGTGTGTGATGTCAGATTGTCAGTATGTTGCCAGGTGGCGTTATGACCATATTGCCAGATGGCGCTACGTCATCTTGTCAAATGGCCTCATGACCATATTGTCAGATGGCATTTAGACGATGTTGTCAGATGTCGTCAAAAACATGCTTCCAGATGACGTCATGACCATGCTGCCATCTGGCAAGACTACGTCATAAGGTGGTAAGACTACGTTTTCAGATGCTCATATGCTATGAGCATATAAGCATGTTGCAGGTGGGGTTAGGTTCATGAGATCAGATGGCGTTACGACCATGTGGTCAGATGGCGTTACGACCGTGTTATCAATGGCGTTATTTCATGTTGTCAGGTTTGTTTCCAGAGGGCGTTATGACCATGTTGTCAGGTGGCGTTGTGACTATGTTTTCAGATGGCATTACGCCCATTTGGTCAATGGTGTTATGACCATTATGTCAAATAGTGTTATGACCATGCAATTAAATTGCGTTATGTCATTTAGTCAAAAAGCGGTATGACCAGGTACTCGAAGGGCGTTAGGAAACCTGTTCTCATGTGGCGTTATGAGCATGTTGTCAGAAGACGTTATCAACATGTTTTCAGGTGACGTTGTGATCACGTCGTCAGATGGCGTTGCAACCATGTTATCAGATGGCGCTATGACCATGTTGTCAGATGGTGTTCTGTCCTGTTGTGAGGTGTCATGCCCATGATACCAGATAACAATTATGACCATCCTGTTATATGTGGCGTTATGATCATATTATCAGATAGCGTTATCAACATGTAGTCAGATTACGAAATGACCATGCATGATGTGAGATCAAATTTTGACTATCTCGCCAAATGCGGTGTTATGACCAAGTTGCCAGATGATATTATGACTACGATGTCAGTTGTCGTTACGAAAATTAATGACTATTCTGTGGTTTGGCGTCAACATGAACAATAACAGTTGTCGAAGCTACTGAAGATAATTTGCTCTCGAAATCTGGTCTCCTAAAACACGCAATTCCTCATCAATTATCGTCGAGTGCTCATTCTAAGAAAGAAACAGTTATCATTACTCATGGTCAGTGTGATCATCGTAACACGGCAATATTGAGCTATTTACTGGCTAACTGACCATTTCAAAAGTGCAATCTTTCTTCAACTCCATCATAAAATCTTTTATTCTATTCCCTGCGCGACGAGGTCCTTTTTTTGGCCTTGTCTCCCCTGAACTTCAAGTAGGTAATGACAGAGGGCGTAAGCTCTGCGCTTGATGCGTGGCCAATATTATTGCACTAAATAATAAAAGTTACGACCTGCCGGCGGTATTTATGCTACCATAAAGACCGAGGCACTGTTATCGCTCTTAGTAGTCTTAGAAATTACAGGTCTTCGATCGTCGAAGGTCCGACAGATGTGAATAGTTTCCCTTGCTTCACTCTGCAGCCCTGGGCTTCTTGCAGGATGCATGGCTCGTACAGCTGTAAAGAAGAAGGTCAGTTCAGGATGAAAAATTGACTGTAGCTGCTATTGTCATGATGGCGTGGACATGATGAAAATCTTTCTAGCCAGAGTGTGTTTAAAATTAACCTATGTACTGTTAACGCACTCAATGAGTGTAGGAGTGCGGCCATCGTTGTGCTCAGTTGCACACAGTGTGGGCTCATCATAGAAGTGTGAACACTGTGTACAAGGGACTATAGAGAAGAGTAGCATAGCCACAAGATTGAGCCGAATCTGTGCTGCAAATGAGAACTCTTCTAACTACTTGAACTCCAATTCGAACAGCGAGTAGTAGTGGTTGGGCTCCGGAGTTGACCAAAAAACAACAAACAGAAATATGTTAGTACCACGAATCATATTGTGGCACACTGAAGGGCAGTGTTTCTGCCATGGGGGACAAGTAACTGATGGTGAAACATAGATTATGTCTCTGTTTTGTGGAAGGTGGCACTGAGTGCTGCAAGAGGAGTACAGCGGCTTAGTATGCACTATTTTAAGGAGATTGGATTTGTGAACAGACCGCACCACTTTTAATTCTGAAAATGATGCATTATTTTAAGGAGATTGGTATGTGAACAGCCCGCACCACTTTTAATTATGAAAATGATGCACTATTTTAAGGAGATTGGTATGTGAACAGCCCGCACCACTTTTAATTATGAAAATGATGCACTATTTTAAGGAGATTGGTATGTGAACAGCCCGCAC
>SDVV010022942.1:0-12849 GCA_016164225.1 Gammarus roeselii | reverse complement strand
CAGTAACCTTACAGCCCTCACCGTGTGACCTATACACTTGTATCACACGAGTCAGGCTCTCAACTAATAAATGGTAGAAGCTTTACTGTAGGATTCCCGTCGGCCAATTAGCGAAATGTGTTCCTTTTGGTCATGACAATAAGGGCTTTGATCTCTTCCTTTTGATGAGCTCAGAAGCCATCCCTCCGCCCGAGCAGCTTCTTCAAGTTGACGCCAACTTCATCAAGGCTATCATTTACCCACACAGTTCCTCCAAAGCCACACTAACTTCCCCAAGGTCAATCTCCACACACTCAGTTCCTGCAAGGTGACACCAACTCCCCAAAAGCCATCCTCAACCCACACAATTTCTTCGAGACACCCGCTCCCCCAACTCCATCCTCCACCCGTGCAGCTCCTAGAAGATTACACCAACATCCTTAATGCTCTCTTCACATGTGCATCTCTGTAAGAGGACACCAGCTTCCTCAATGTCACCCTACACGCGTGAAGCTCTTTCAAGACGACACCAACTCCCCAACGCCGATCTTCGTTCGGGGCAGTGTTGAATACAATTTATTTCTGTATCCGAATAGAACAGTAATATGTTAGCTGTTTTCATATGGACAGCACCTAACCAATAAAGCAGTATTAAAACCTTATCCTACGTATTTGGATCATTACCTGTCCGTTCAATCATGCGTATTTCGTCAACATCTCTTTTATTCGACGAGCAAACTTGAGTGGTGTTTATTTCGAAAAACGATCTATTAGAGGAAAACGGCCTTAGCTCCGCGTCGATTATCTCACCTGCAATGGAATCAGCAGAGAAAACATAGGTACCGTTGTTGAACAGGTCAAGCTTGTTTAGTAACTTGGACCGTCAAAAGGTCATATGATGTGAATAGTTTTTTTGTTCAAATCACTATAAGTCATTGGAATATATGTATGCCTTATTGTTGCACAAAATTCCATTGTTTTAATTATTATTTGAACGACATTGTTTTCAGCTCCTTATGTGGGGAAATAGTTCTCTAATAAATTGGAAAGAAAGGCAGCGCCTTTCAATGTCTTAAATGATAATAATGCCCTATATCCAATATTTAAAATCGTGAATCGTCGTAGGCTGCTATTGATCTTGATGGCTTATGCTTATCATTGATTTCATTCACTCTAACGTAACCATGTACTCCTTCGTAACCCTGATACATCGTATCAGGGTTACGGAGGCTGTACGAGAGAGCATGCATGCCTACGGGGACATCTGCAGAGACTGCCAGGTGTAACTGTAAAAAGGCCATCATGAAGAATCCGCGCCCTTCTGACGCTGATACGTTAAACACTAAATGAATAAAATGTGATCGACTGTTATACTATATTTTGACATTTATTTATATGTTGTACTCATGAAGTCCTGAAGGAACAATTTTCCACGTGTGGATTTCCGCAAGCACACGTGTGAGCTCTGCAGAATTTTTATCGATACATTTTAATCTTGTCCTGCATTCTTTATGCAATCTAACTAAGCATGTTACAGACAGCTAAGATGTGTTTGTCGTTAACAGCAAATGGTTGTGATGTTTTGCTTTTGAATGTTGAAATAATTGTTACAGTAATCATGGAACTTGGTGGTATCCATTATCGTGCAATCAATTTGTGAGAACATTTCTGTAAATTCAAAGCTCCCATTTTTCGCCGGCGAATGGTGATCGACAAGCATATATGTTTACTCTGATTGTGTATCTGACTTTTTGGGTGTCAACGAGAACTATTAATAGTGAATTGAGTCATCGTCACGACGGGTGTGAGCACATAAGAAGACCAGCGCTCAGTTTATGTGTGATGTTAGCAATATTTATGTGTGTTGTTAGCAATATTTATGTGTGATGTTAGCATTATTTGTCATTTTTGCGGTCATGCCATGCTGTGTTTGTGGGGTTAGGGGGGGGGGGGGTGGAAAGACTCTTCACCGGTGAGTTTCGTGTCCAGCAACGTCATCATCAATAGATGCAGTAATATTTAGTTAGTCAACCTACCGTTAATAAGAAGCTGAGGTGGACCGCACATTGGAAATCGCATATAGGAATTGAATCAATTTAATGATATAAAGTAAATGCATGTATTAAAACTGGTTTCTACATTTTGACTTTGCAGAGCGATTTTCATTTCTCTTCAATCGAAAAGTTGACTAGCAAAGACACTATCTCATCATGATGTGTTGGGTAACATCACCGTAATATAAAATAGAGCTTAACGAGTTGTAGTGTTTGACAAATATAAACATATTTAACTAAAATTATTTATTTCCGTATAAGTACTACTGTTCCAAAAATACCCTTGAGTACGATGAACAGTAATTTAATATCTGAAGTGAATCTTACATAAAAAACAATGCTTCTCTAATTTATGTTAACTGTGACAAAAAGATGTCGCAAATGAAATAAAATGCATCAACGACCATCAAGTGGAGTGACCGGCGAAACAAAAATAGTTCTAACCAATATTCACGATGCCATCAAACGACCGCAGCACGAACTAACAAACTATGTTACAACGGGAGTTTGTAACATTGTAACATATTTTCAGTTTGTGCCGCTTGTTAAATACAAACAGATATGAATAAATGGATTCACATTTTTTTCTGGCAGAAACATTTTTCCTCGTCCGTCCGGAAGAGCCTTGTCGACAGCGACGAGGCAGACATGTCGGCGACTTTTAGGAGGCAGTTTCTGAACAAAGGGATGAGAAAGTGTGTGAAACTGTACCAAGAAACGTCGTGACTAATGACTCTGTAAATTGGTGTTTTGAAGAAGTTCCCCTGGCTTGTGTAGACATGGTGTTAAGCATTTAATCATGAATGCTTGTTTGGATCCAGAAGGACGGTATGTTCATCGAACTTTGCAGTTTAAATGAGAAAACTATTTAAGGTTTTTTTACCTGCAACAGTTATTTGCTGACATTTTTATATACTACTTTTTTTTTTTTGATATACCATTATGTTTATAGAAAAAATCGATTACTTAGCTTTTGTTTCGTACAAGTAATTGCAATTAAAGAAATTGTTACACAAAATATTAATTGTTTGTACAAATACGAAATTTCAGTAGGCATAACCAACTTTGCAGTTTTATTGTGAAAACAATGTGATATTTTCCCTCAAATATTAAATTTACCATCATTTCACACTACTTATAATAATTACAGAATGTCTAGTACATTGACCAAAAATAATTGAACGAAAATTTCAAAATATGTATCTTCCTTTTTGTCTTATATCGGAGTAAAGTAATGCATTTTTTTTAATTTTAATCAAAATCAATACCAAATCTACTAAATTTATTTAGAAGATAAAATTAAGGAAATGTCCGTGTGAAGTTACTATATCCTGTAAAATTGCCGTAGAAAATACATAAATACAGTGGTATAACAAACTATGCAGTTTGAGTTAGGAATATATTATATCGTAATTGAACAGCAAGCAATATGTTTACCATTCCGTAATCCAATTTAAAATATAAATAAACAGTAAATTTACCTATAATGTTTAAGCTGCGTAACAGAAATCTGTGTACATTGACTATTTTCTGAGAAGAAACCCTTCAAATTTAGTTACATTTACACAAAGTGTAGTAAAATGATCATTAATGTTTGTGCCTACAATATTTATTTTAAAAAAATCCGGTGTTGAATTTCATTTTCCTCGTAAAATTAACTGTAATTTGAGTATAGTTACACAAAAGTTTAATCGTTTCTAGAAATATAAAATGTAAGTAAGTATTCATACATAACTTTGCAGTTCCAGTGGAAAACAACAGAGATATTTTACATCAACGGTATATTCATTATCATTTCAGATTTTGAAATATAATTAGATATTTATCAGTACATCGAATATAAATAATTGAATCAAAAAAACACCGAAATATGTGTCGTAACCTTCTTGTGAAAAAGTACACAAAGCGAAGTGAAACAATAATTTTTTTTGTAATAATAACAACATGCATTAGATAACCATTTGTTTTCTTTTCGCCCGAATGTTCGTTGATTACAGGTGTTTAAATCATTTTTGTAAGATATGCAACGAAACGGCCCTCTCTCCAACATACTTAATAAATGAAGATCATTGAATTGTTGTGCAATGTATTTATAGTTAAGATATAGATATCGACTGGAAAATTGGTCATCTTGAATATACCCTAAATTTATTTGTGTGTTTTAGATTTCAGGAATACTTTGTTAACGCGGGTCACAGTATTGTAATGAGATGTTCGAGGAATGACGATGCGAACAGAATCAATGCCCTCTTAAAGAGAATGCTATTGGAGGAAGTTCAGTATTTCAAATACTATGACTCCCAAGTGAAGAAGAAACAATTATGTGGAATTGATCTGAAATCGCCAGTGAAGGATGGTGTATAGTGTCGGGTCACTGATTGTGTAATGAGCTGTAGAACGTTTGGCTTGGAAGCAAAAAGTGGGTTGTCTATTGGGCAATTGTTCCAACGAGCGCTATACGAGGCTGAGACGTAGAAGCGAGAATAAGGTTGAATATTTTCAGGAATAAATGTTTTAGAGGCATGAACGAAGAGACGCTTGGGAAAATGATCAATAATGACGTTCGAAATGAGATGGGGGTGGTGAAGAAGTTGGACGACAAAGTGGCTGCACGTGTTCTCAGATGGTTCGGGCACATAGTGAGGATGGGTGCTGTGAGATTAGCGAAAATAAAGTTTGGGTGAATGGATAGCGGGCACCAGGCGTTAGCATGGGACTACTTGAATGTGGAGGCAGCGATAGCGCGTGCAACGGATAGGCGTGCTTGGAGAATTGTAGTCTATGGATGAGTTTTAACGCGTCCCTAACGTTCTTTCTAACCCTTCGCGTCCCGTTGAGAAACGGAATGGACGTGAGTAGGGGAGGGCTGACATCTACGAGGCTGGAAGGGTAACACGAAACCCTGTCCTGTCCTGCTGCTGACATTGACCTCGGATTTCACTCCTGAGTCGGGGTCCTGGCCGGATCCTCCAGAACCTGAGGGCTAAGGGTGTTAGCGTGTAAGGGCATGCATAATAGGAGTATGAGGTTCCTCCCTGCCGTCGACCATTAACCATTCGTGGGGAGACGGCCTCATGTGTCTCTGCGCGTATCTGTTTCATTATTTTGAAGTAAAATTTAAATTTTCGCATTTAGTTCCTTACATTTTTTTCTGTGCGTGTAACGGTGAACTGTGTAGCACAGTTCACTGTTACACGTCTTCAGCTATGTCATTGTTTAGGATGGAAATCTGTTGTTCATGAGGTTGAACAGTTTGATAGGGAACTACACTAAAATCACTTGGTATATTCATAGTTCAACAGGTTCAATATAAAGTACACTGGTATCAGCTGCAGTACCAGCTTTTTCACCTTCCCGCCACTATCTCAGATGACCACTGCATTGCTGGCTGCCGCTCTCGACCAGTGGATCCTGCGCGATGCGGTGTGCGTGTCTGCCAAGCCAGAACAGAATTGCGCTGCAATTCTGGTGCGAGATCATTAATTTACGAACCTGTAGATTTAGAGAGTAATTATTTATCGCATACACGGAACCCTCGTGTACCATATTTTTTCGGCCCTGTGGACTGACGACCTAAAGCCCATTTTTCATATTGTAAAATAATCTCAACCCTTTTTCGTCTGACATTCTCACCAAGTTCAATATTATTACTATGAGCTATGAGCATATTTTTTGCAGGGCTTGTTCATTAAAGGTGCTAACAGAAATATCAAGAGTTTTGGATTGAATTCATTTCGTATGTTGATGCGATTTGCCATTTCAACGAACTGCATTCCTCGTCTGATGCAATAAAGACATCTGCGATCTCAACACAAGTGTTGCCTGTACTTAAGTTAAGACCCAAGCTGGAAGTTCATTGGATCAAGTTTGTTTCATTGATGACCAATGCCTCGATTGTTATCAAAAAATCATGCTGGCTTGAACCATATTTTGGGTGTGCTTAATTGATCTTTGGAAACACAGCGAACTGAATGTTCATGCCAGGAGTGAGAATTTAATCTGATATTGTGATAAATGTCCTTCAAACCGTTCCAATTGTTCTACTAACAATTTTTCAAAACTTGGTAGTAATACACATGAGGTAGGTTTGAATCTCTTAGCTATAACCACACATTTTATTTATATGTATTTTGCTTTCACTCACGAAAGTCTAACTGCTAAACGAAATATTATTTGCTCCTGTTGCATGCACAACAACGAACGACAATTCGTTCATGGTTAGCCAGTAACAAAGTGACCTAGTAGTCCCACGTGTGATGACTTATTTGAATCTATGTTACGATATATTATCCAAACCAAGATTGTGAAATATCTAAACCAAGATTGTAAATTATCTAAACCAAGATTGTAAATGAGTTCTGTAAATATAATTGAGACGAAGGTTGTTGATAGAGCAGCGGAAATTGATCATTTGGGTTCGGTTAATCTTTGATGGGTACAATGAATTCCTCCGCTCCTCTAGCTATCCAAAGAACTTGTCCAACGTCCTGTGGTAAAATTATAATACGCCACTCATTGATCAAAGCTGAGATAGTTAAACAACCGCCAACGCAACCATTGAAGATTTCAGTTACCGTTTAATAACCTTCAAGCGGAGACACCATGCAAGAGGGTGAATATTACAGACAGCTAATAACTGTTCTTAATTTTCCCATGATTTCGCAAAGATTATGACAACTTAACTGCCCTGGAGGGTGGCTGTATTCTGTCTGATGTTTCTTCTATTTCTCGAATAGTGTAATGAGCTGCAGGACGTTGGGTAGGGAATCATACAGAACGTTTTATGAGGGGTAGTTGTTTTAACTGCTCTACGGTGCTGTGACGTGGGATGCTAGAGCGGAGGAGAGAATGTTGTAAGTTTTTGTGATGAAATGTTTGAGGGACTTGGCCGGTGGGACCTTGAGAGATTACATCAATAATGACGTGGTTTCAACAGATACAAGGTTTTCTGATATAGTTAGAGGACAGAGTAGTTCTGGCACAGGGCAAGGATGGATGATGGGAGACAGCTGAGAATAATGAAAACGGAGCCCTATTAAAACAATTGTATTCCCACCAAAAATCGGGGTAAGCGATGTTATCAATATCAGTGGTAAAATGAAATATAACTATAATATACGAATACGGTTTCCACCAATAACTCACCTCAGTTAAATAACTACTAGATGTCACTCTAACCCAGCATTGTTACTGCAATTTGAGGTAATTGCACCCGAAATAGGGTTCAACTTGGTATTACCATTATCATTTGAATTACCATTATCATTTGAAAAAAACAAAGTCATTCGGTATTTCACAAGTTGCATGGGTAACACCAGTTGACCCCTATTTCGGGTGAAAGAACCACAAAATGTTTTCTCTGAATAACCTCTTGTTAGTTTATAGTCGTAGCAACGTTGGGTTAGAGTAACATCCAATAGTTATTTAACTGGGGTGAGATATTGAAGGGAACATTATCCTCATATTATGGTTATATTTCATTTAACCACTGACATTGGTAACACCAGCTGACCCCGATTTTTGGGTAACAAACAAAAAAATACCGTTTACTGCGCTTGTATGAGACTGAGGTACTCCATCGATAAGGATGCAGGCACGGTAATTGACTAGTTCATGAACCGCTCCCCCGCGTTTGAATATTATCGATGACAGCGAAGCGCTCAACTTTTGATGTTCCCGCTCCATGATGGGCTATTGACGGCGGCAGCCACAGCAGCGGCAGTTCATACTCAGTCAGTGAAGAGTTAGAACCGATCACATAGCGTTGAGAGTCCATTTCATAAGGCAGTGATCTGTGACTGGGCGATCATTGATGAACCATATCCACGGGTACTGATATGTTGAAAAGACGCGAATGAATGCAGACATGTAGCAGCTACAGCACTAAGTTACAAAAAATGCACTCGTGCAGCAAGATTTGAACCTCTTACATGACGCGTCAGGGTCATAGTCGACGTTCCTGAGCTACTGGATAGTGGGAGGCTTGAAGTAAAATTTGTTATTGTTTCGGTAGAATGGGAATTTGAGACTTTTTGCAATAAGGTTAAACATGAATATATGAACAACTGATACGGTGTGAGTGGGTTTTTAAAATTGAGTTGATTTATGTATGTAGAGCTTTTGATACGTTGTCAGATGGGAAAACTTTTTTTGTCTAGTTTGCATTTCTGCATTCTAGTTAAAAATGTATGCGTTACAGGACAGTAACTCTTAGTATTTGTTTCTGTTAATTAAGAGGAGTCATTGTTAAATGAACCTGTATTATCTGTGCTCCAGAACATATAATAATTTGTCTCCAGTCATTACAAATATGTACTCCAACTAGTGTACATTTGTGATTTACTTAACAATCTTCATTCAGTAAGTGAGCTACTCTGAATCACACTCTAATCATCTTCCGGGAAGTCAAAACACTATCAAGTGTGCAATAGCCCTAATACTAACGTACAGGCGACCACGCAACCATAACGGACAGGTGAGCAATTTTCTTGAATGCAGTCCTCCTATTCTAGAGATTTTTCTGAGAAGGTACACGTGCGCACTCAAAGTTACAGGGCAGCGCTGAGCGACCAGAAATCTAGCAAATCTACCTGTAGTTGCAATGAAAAGATCACGCTGCATGAGGATGGGTTATGAGATGTGTTTTGTTACCAACACATACTCACGTGTGCTAGTTAACAATGATATGCCAGCACGTCATGATCCAATCCCATTGGTTGCCTCGTCATTTACACATCACCCTGTTCTGCTGAGTTATCGGCAATGTCCCGACACTTCACGATCGATCCAATGGGTTAAATCTGGTCGCCCAGACAAACATGGGAAGACGGGCTATTGACGATGTCCCACTTTCCATTCAGTGATGAATTAGAATCGATCCCCCTTGCGTGGACATTATCAATGATGGTTCGGCCCTCAGAAGGAGAAGCTCTTTGTCAGTGATGTGCGATCAGCGACGAAACAACGCTTCCAGTGAAAATACGTCGATAAGGTGACGAAAGTGGAAATGCAGTGCGTTTGTATAGTTATCTGTGTTAACGACGATTCTGTTCACCGGCATAGTCAGCAACCATTCATTGTATTAAGAAGGGCGCACATCAAATGGAAAAATTGAGTCAGAACTGCGAACATGTACAGTAGAGAGCATGGCGATGACACGACCTATGCTTCCATTTCGGCAGTATGAGGAAATACAGCATATAAATATGGCATACTATTGGTTACATTGCCGTGACAGATACTTTGTGAGCCCTCCTCCTTTCATGGATCATTCAGGTCAACATGCTCTCGAATGAATGAAATTCGGCAATATTGGCTTGAGTTCGCCTGGAAATTTTACATTGTTTTCTCAATATTTCGCCCCAAACCGTGTGAGTAAATATCAGTGTAAATTTTAGGCTAACAGATTGGACTCTACTGTATAATTACGGCAGAAAAGAAAGACTTCATTAGATTACAGTGGCAATGCCTGGCGGCACCGAGTGTCAACCCAGCTTCTACTAAGTTGACTTTTGTCGATGGTTTGCCGCAAGATAATTACCAGTAGTTAAAAATTATTGACGATCTCCAAACTCTGTGTAATTGTAACGTACAACTAACGTCACCACATCTACTCTAAACTAACTTAACGATATGCCGAAGAACATACTGAGCTAAGAAAGGCCAGGGCCCGCAATTTCGTAGATGTGACAGAGGAAATGGAATTCGGGGATTTGAGACTGAGTTTCAAATTTGAATTATTGGTTACAATCCAGTCTTTCAAAATATTTTAAAGGGTTTCAACTGAAACATATGGAAAAGGTCTATATTTGTATACGCTTTTAGAAACATTCAACTAGTCGGACCTGAATTGATGATATTTCAACACTGCAATCAGTTATCATAAAGTAACAGAGAAGTATCAAATCAAGCTTAATGTTTGCTTCAGTTTAACATGTAAATAAATTGATAAAGATTACTTTGCGTTTTTTTTGCTAAAATCTGATGTGCACATCATTTACACTTCAATCCTTATTGAATCACTCGCCCAATAAATACTGGCCTAAAATTATGTTTTTTTTGGCTTGAACACGCACTATCGTAGGTTTAAGAAGATGCAGTTATCTGACAACGCGATGCCAACTCTAGCACTTATCGATAAAGGAAATACGTCTGTTTCTTTCTAAATTCATTTGTCAATGTGTCACTAGACTTTTCAACGGCACATCGGTGAGTCTATCGCGTTGATGCTCCGGTGGTACTAAGGCACAAATCAAATCGAAGAGTCTGAGAACGCACTTTGTCGAAAATCCAGTTTTGTGTAGACACTTTCCAAATAATCCAGCACCGTATATCTGGATTACATCCGGTAATCCTTTGCTTTGGTTTGTAATTAAAATCGATAATCCTTGGATGTGACGGCAATAAATGTTAACAGGGTAACGGTGTGTCTAGATAATGAATTTATTTAGATTAGATTAGAGTGGAGGAGTCAACTACTGTGTCGAATCAATGTCTTTTCCGCTTCAAAGGCCAAAGATATCCACGGATACCACAGAACTCCAAAGATGCTGAGGCCATATGGTCCCAGCATTTCCCAGGTCGCAGCTAGGAGCGTTATCAATCAAATTAGCCTGTTACTGAGCCCCAATGATTCGTACTCGTTCATTTGGTGTCGGGTCCACCACCTGTTGAAGGAAGATGGAGAAAAGAGAGGAACCGGGATCCCATGCACGTGATCTACATGCCGTGTAGAGAGTCTCACGCATGAGAACAGCGAGAATGAAAAGTAAAAGTAGAAGAGCCGTGAAATAAGGACGCTATAAAAGAGAGCAACTTTGTAGCCGAAATGATATATTTTTACGCTGGTATTCGACCACTATTGGAATAGCGGTCATGAGCGAGCGGTCAAAAGACACTATTGGAAAAGCGGTCAAAATGACGTATTATATCAATGGTATATCTTTCTGTAAAATTTTATGACTTTCAATTCTGCAATTCCTTCTTGTTTATTGGAAGCCCTTTTCCTACCATATTCTACTGATTCCAAACTGGCACCCATCCAGAAATGAGTTTTGAGTTAGATCATGTAGGTAAACATCAGCGTAAGGTCACTAAATATCTTGGTAATCATGGGAAATCATTAAACCAAGCATCTATTGTATGCTTCTGTTCTTTTCGGCCGCCTATTGAATAATTTGAAAATTTGTCATATTAGCTTGTTACGAGTAGAATAACTTCGATCGTGAGCATCATGTTGCTCTGTTCTGGTTGCAACATATCTTGATATTCTTTGTTTACTTTCCATATACCACTGCCTAATCTTAAAGCCTGGTTTGAAAAAATCGAAGTTCGATGGTCGTTATTATATAAGGTAGAAGGTAGCTTGAGAAATCCCGTCACACCAGAGAATTTTTGTAATTTCTCTGGTGTTGCGAATAGGCAAAAGTATCGGACCGACAGAAATAGAAGTCGGGAGTGGCAGGCAGGGAAGACAACCCTTGCTTGTACAAGGAGAAGGAAAGGCCATCAGCTGATCAGTTCAATGATTGGTCTTGGGAGCAAGTTACGTGTTTTTTATTGGCAAGAACAGGTAGTCTGGGCTGGAGCGGAAAATCTTAGATGGGATAAAGGGACTTAACGCCCCTTTCTTGGAACAGGTGGCAACGCTCTTCTGCCCTTCATACCCAGTCCGCATTCGTCGTCGACTTATCGACATATTTTCGCCGGAAGCGTTGCTTCAGTGTTGATCGCCTATCACAGGCGCAAACTTCTCCTGCTGAGTGCCGTACTAGCATCGATACTGTCCAAGTACGGATGATTGGTACTTAACAGTCACTGAATGAAAAACGAACCTATGATGCAGTACCTGGATATCGCCGATAACCCGGCAATTAAGTGGTATACGTGGGTGACCAGATATAACGCAAAGAAGGGGATCATGATGCCCGGACATTTGGGATATCTCGGCACACGTGGTTATGAGTTAGCGACAAGACATAACCCATACCCATCCCACATTCAGTTCCATCTTTCATCGCAAGTGCCAGTAGCTGAGGTATTATCTCTGAACGCCCATTGCTGACCAATGACTAAGGACCGTTCAGCGAGTGCCGCACTGGCTTCTACTCGGAAACATCTTCGGATTAAGAGGAGTGCATTAAACCCCGATTCACATAATTGGAGTATGATTGCAGGGATGCGAATGATGGTGGATTATGATCAGCTGTCTGTGTTCATTCTTAAATCTGTTGATTGAAAGAGCTCATTCAGGGCTGGACTGCAGCCTGAATGGTGTTCTGACTACGCAAGAAGCATTCTAAGGATCTGAAAAATATTTAGGTATTATGACAAGTTGATAAGTTACTGAAATATCTGAATACACAGATGATACGTACCAAGCCTTTGTCAGTAAAAGCTTTTTTGAGGACAGGATTTGTTACTTAGATATACTTATTAATAACATGTAACAAAGGCCAAAGGTTGAAAAAAAACTCTACTTCTCACCAGTCGATGGACACTGTTGGAGACCTTCTATATTCTCCATTGCTCAGGTAAGGTCATATGGGAATTTACTGTTACTATTGCCGTGACCGAATATTGTTTACTATTATACATGCATACATACATACATTATTATTATTATATGCATGCATGCTTGCATGCATGTGTGTATGTATGTATGCATGTATGTATATATGTATATATGTATGTATGTATGTATGCATGTATGTATGTATGTATGTATGTATGTATGTATGTATGTATGTATGTATGTATGTATGTATGTATGTATGTATGTATGTATGTATGTATGTATGTATGTATGTATGCATGT
>SDVV010022941.1:0-12849 GCA_016164225.1 Gammarus roeselii | reverse complement strand
TCCTCTCACGTTGTCATATTCTTCCTTCAACGCCTGCTGGAACTCCTCGGCTCTACTTTTCACATTCAGTCCACTCACTTTCACTACCTCTCCCTCCTCCCACTCGTTTGTTGCCCTTCCACTTCTGCTCCACTCTCAATCTACCTTCCACCAGCAGATGGTCAGACACTCCTCCACCCTTCCCTCTCAACACCCGCGCATCCAACAGCCTCCCCACCACTCTCCTCGATATCAGCACAAAATCCATCAGTGCTCTCTCCACAATTGCACCATGGGTCATCCTTACCCATGTGTACTTGTGATTATCTCGCTTCTTGAACAAACTGTTCCCGACCACCAACTCCTGCTCCATACACAGACGTATCAGGTTTTCTCCACTGTCAATAATACTTAGTCAATTAATGATAGATACTTGGGTTATCGAGTTATTGGAGAGAGTATGTGAAAATCTCGTTCCTGTTGACGTTGATGCTACAGCGCGATGGTAGCGGTCACTCTGTCAACATATTCAAGCAGTCGTTCGTGGTTCTATTATCATAAAGTACTGTGTATATATTTTATTGCTTTTGATAGTTTCACCCCTCAAGTTTTCAAACTCCGTTCAAAGTGGAATAGGATCAATCTGAATTACATATTCTGTAAAAAATCCCTGTAGCCGGGGCTTAGAATACCGCAAACCCTGCGTGTCGTAAGAGGCGACTAATGAGGGGCGGGGCGAGGGGGCTAAGAATACCCTCCTCTGTAGAAAATTTCTCTAAAAGACGGCAAGACGAGCGAGGGGAGGAGAAGCTCCCGCCTCTCCGAACCCTATTGTTAGGGTCGCTGAATGTGCGTGACTGTAGTACAAATGAAGCAAAGAGGGGAGAGATTGGTGAGATGTGTGTGAGGAGGAAGTTAGATGTGTTAGCGCTGAGTGAGACTAAGTTGAAAGGAAAATGCGAGCGTGAATTTGGATTGGTAAGTGGAAGGAAGTCAGGCGTGGATGTAGGTTGGGCACGAGAAGGTGTGGTGTTGTTAGTGAGTGAGCGACTGGCTAGTAGCGTTACGAGTGGAAAGAGGTGTCCTCAAGATTGATGTGGGTGAAAGTAAAGTTTTGCGGAGAAAAATGGGTATTTGTGGGCGCGTACCGACTTGGTAGCGAGAGGAATGAGGGGGAGGGGAGCAATTTTGAACTGACCTGAGCGAGTGTATTGACAGTCTTGGAAGTCAATTCAATGTGAATGTACTGGGCGACCTTACTGCGAGCGTGTGAGATGAAGTAGTGGAAAATGTGATAGGGAAGTATGGCGTTCCTGGCAGGAATGATAGTGGAGAAAACCTCATATGTTTATGCACGGAGCAGGAGCTGGTCGTCGGCAACAGCCTGTTCAAGAAACGAGATATCCACAAGTACACATGGGTAAGGATGACGAATGGTGCAGTGGTGGGGAGAGCGCCGATGGATTTTGTGCTGATTTTGAGGAGAGTGGTGGGGAAGCTGTTTGATGTGCGGGTGTTGAAAGCGAAGGTGGAGAAGTGTCTGACCATCTGCTGGTAGAAGGAAGATCAAGAGTGGAGAAAAGGTGGAAGGGGAACAAAAGAGTGGGCGGAGGACGAGAGGTAGTGAAAGTGAGCGAGCTAAATGAGAAAAGCAGAGCGGAGGAGTTCCAGCGGGCGTTGAGGGAGGAATTTGACAACGTGAGAGGGCAGGACCTGCAAGATGAGGAGGAAGAAGGAGAGACATTCAGAGATGCCTTGTTGAGATGTTCGAGAAATGTGTGTGGTGTGCGACGTGTGGGCGGGTGCAGACGGAAGGGCTGCGAGTGGTGGAACGAGGAAATCAAACTGGCGGTGGCGTAGAAGTGAAGAGCTTATGAGTGGTTACAACTATAAAGAGAAGAAGAAGGAGGTAAAGAGAGTGGTGAGGTGAGGAGAACCAAAAGGGACACTGATGTCAGGTGGGGTAGACAGTTGTGCCAGAATGTTGAGAACAAAAAGATGTTCTGAAAAAAGGTCAAGAGGGTGAGAAAGGGAGTGACCGGAAAGGAGCAGGCGGTGAAAGATGAAAACGGCCAGTTGTTGACGGAAAGAGGTGGAGTACGGAAAAGGTGTGCCGAGTATTTTGATGAATTCTTGAATGTCGAGGCTGACATTGTTGCTGCGAGTGATGGTGCGCGGATGCCGGTTTTTGGAGAGAGACTTGATGCGGATATTACTAGGGAAGAGGTGCAGGAGGCTGTGGAGGTGATGAAAGCAGGGAAAGCCCCTGGTTTGGATGGCGTTGCGACTCAGTACCTGAAAAAAGGCGGAATAACGATTATCGAATCGTTGGTGAGGCTACTGAACATTTGTTTTGTGTCGGGCGTGGTACCGATTGAGTGGCGCATAGCAAGCATTGTCCCGCTGTATGAGGACAAAGGAGAAAAAAATGAATGCTGCAACTCAAGAGGTATCAGTCTGTTGTGTGTGGTCGGAAAGTTGTAGGGGAGAGTGCTGATCGAAAGGATTAGAGAATGTACGGATTGCGCAATTGGAGAGGAACAATGTTGCTTTAGGAGTGGTAGAGGGTGTGCCGATCAGATTTTTGCAGTGAGACAGGTCTGTGAGAAGTACCTTGCAAAGGTACTTCTCACAGAAGGCATACGACAGGATTGACAGGGAAGCGCTGTGGAAGGTGTTGCGTTTGTATGGAGTGGGCGGAAAGCTGTTGAAAGCGGTGCAGAGTTTCTATGTTGGCAGCCGAGCATGTGTCAGAGTGAGAGGCGAGGTGAGCGATTAGTTCACAGTGAAAGTGGTGCTGAGACAAGACTGCGTGATGTCTCCCTGGTTGTTCAATCTCTATATGGACCGAATGGTCAGGGAGGTGAACGCGAGTGTGCTAGGTCGGGGCTTGGAGCTGTTGGAAGCAAATGGGCGGAGCTGGCAGTTGAGCTAGTTGCTGTTTGCGGATGATACGGCGCTGGTGCCGGATTCAGAGGAGAAGCTATGTAGGCTAGTGTCTGAGTTTGGTAGAGTGTTTAAGAGGAGGAAGCTTCGAGTGAACGGGGGTAAAAGTAAAGTAATGAGATGCTCGAGAACTATAGATGCCAGCAGAATTAATGTCCTCCTAAATGGAGAGTTGTTTGAATAAGTTCAGTGTTTTAAGTATCTAAGCTCCAATGTGGAGAAGACTGAACTGGTGGAAACAGGTGAATTCGCGAGTGAAGGAAGGGTGCACTGAAGAGCGTAATGAGCTGCAGGACGTTGAGGATGGAAGCAAAGAGAGTGCTGTATGAGGGTGTCGTTGTTCCAACTATGCTGTGCGGAGCTGAGATTTGGGGGTGAGGGCAGAGGAGAGAAGAAGGTGAATGTTCTCTAGATGAAATGTTTGAGGAGCATGGCTGGAGTGTCGCAGAGGGTCAGGTTCACTAACGACGTGATTCGAATCAGACCGGGGATGGTGAAGAAGTTAGAGGACAGAGTTGATTCGCGTGTTCTGAGATGGTTCGGACACATGGTGAGGATGGATAAAGGGAGATCGGTGAAAAATATGTTGAAGGCAGAGGCGAGTGGACGTAGGCCTAGAGGGAGACCGAAGTTTGGGTGAATGGATGGTGTGAAGCAGGCGTTAGAAAGGAGAGACGTAAGTGTGGAGGTAGCGAGAGAGCGTTCACTGGATAGGCGTGAGTAGAGAATGATTGTGAACGGATTAGTTTTGACGCTGCCCTGATGTTCTTTCCCGCCCCAGGCATATCGTTGAGAGCCGGGATGGTCCTGGGGGAACGGGGGTTGGGCCGATCATTATGACGCGGCAGAGGTAAACCAGTCACACTGTTGGGCTCTGCTGCTGACACTTACCTCGAACCGCACTCATGAACCGGAGGGTGTTGCGGGGTTCCCGGCCGGACCCTTTTGCGCAAAAGGGCTAAGGTGTGCGAATGTGAGTGAGGTACGCCTTGCCGTCGGCCACCCCCTTGCTGGGTGATTTCGGCCAGGTGTCTATATCTGTACAAATGAATGAACTGAATCATTCATTTGTTCACAGTTTTGCTGAAAGATCAGCAAAACTGTGAACGCGTCACGGGCAGGTCAACGACTTGCCTCCGGTGTGTCTGGCCGTCAACAGCCAGTATTAACCGCGCCGCGAGTAGGTCGTCAGACAACTTTCACTGTGATTCCATCGCGAGCAGATCAATAGCCTGGCTTAACTGTGATCCCATCGCAGGCCCATCGTAACCACAAAGAAAGCAGCCTGTGACCAGTCTCCCACCTGTGGAATGTATATGGAGCGGAGAGTGACGAGTTGATGGTCCCGGTCAGGCTCTCTGGCGGCCAGCTCGGGCGAGAGGTGCTGCAGGCAAGAGAGGCAGTCGGTGCGCTGGAGGAAATAAGGGTCGGTAAAGAGGTGAGATAACAATACCGAAGCGTCACTTCTGAAGGATGCTATGTCAATAAGTCCCTTCAATATTGGTCGAAAGATAACTCCACTAATGGTTTTGGTGTGTATGTGTGTTCGTTCCAAGTAGAAGCAGCAGTGAGCCCAAATGAGGGCGAATCTTAGTTTAGGGTCGTTGGCGTGGGACAGCTGACGCAGACCACCGACCAAAGAATGAATTAGACTCAATAATTGACTAACGGACCTACCGATGCGTCATCATAATATTAGTTAGGTATCAAAATGAAAGACTGGAGAAGACGAAACGGGAATCTCATGCGCGAGGTCTGCACCAAGGCAGGGAGCCTCAGGAACGAAAACAGCCAAACTGGAGAAAAGAGGATCAGAGTAGTCGGGAAAACGTTGCATGGAGAAGGGGAACATCTCTCATGCCGGATCTGTGCTTGGACATTAGTAATGCTACAGCTGATCCACTGTTCGCACCTGGAGAGATGTTTCTTTGTGTGGGAGGGGAGCGGGGTCCACAAGCCAGCCACCGTCGGGGAACAGCAGCACGTTGTATAGACGTTCACACGCCGTCTGTGGAGAGGAGGGGGTGGTAAGTGACTGAGTGTTTTGGAACAAGAGCTACGACACAAAAAAAGGTAAGAGTGGGAAGCGGATTAGCATTGGGTGAAGTCAACAACAGCCGCAACAATACAGAACAGAGAACTGGCCCTAGAACAGTGCTGAAGTTTCGGCAGGATTTGCTTGGGGGCTAATCTCCACCGGAGCCTCACCGCAAGTCATCACATGCTTCCCGTATGGAACGAAAATCATCGATTCGGGTAGAAATCGGTGTTTTTAAATATCAGTATGAATGAGAAATCATATGGAAAATTTATAAAAAAATGTGAAGTGAAAAACATCAGCTATAAGAAATTATCCAAAAACACTAAGAACTTATCCAAAAACACATAGAACTTATCCAAAAACACTAAGAACTTTCTATCCAAAAATACAAGGCAACATGGTGTTTGGCAATTAATAAGAACAATTTCTGAGAAACAAGAATGTAAGCATGATGTCGCATTCAATAGCTGCCGGATTTTAAAATTATGATGCCGGATGCATTATATTTTTAATGAATAGCTTTTCACATTGGACATTGAATTTAATGTCGCCACAATCTATTTACAAGTTCAAATTCATTCCTTTCTATCTCAAAACATATATAAAATAGACATCGTCCGCTAAAGCGCAACGCCCATACCCACCAACATTATCAATAACTTGTTTATTATGAAAATGATTTGACGCTTGAACATCAACTTTTGCATCAGCAAGTTGTGTTGACCTGAAATAAAGCCAAGTCCCATAAGCCGTGTCGAAAGCCCATAAAACGTGTCGAAAGTGAGCAAAAAAAAATGTCAAGTTTTGATTCCTACTCTGAAAAAATAAATAAAACGAATATCCAAAAAGGATGACATGGAGCTCTGCGTATTGTCGCTTATATTTGAGCCATCAGGAGTTAAAAATCATGCATTATAGGCAAACCTTTAGCATTTTGAAAGGCTGACATGTAGCTCTGCGTATTGTTGCTCATTAACAAGGTGTCTACATGGCTCTCAAAAACAGAATTTAGATTTTTGTTCTGTTTTCTTCAGCCCTTTTTTTTTTTTGACCCATGAAAATGTGGTTTAATAAACATTCAAATGTATTTAAATATTTTAAGAATTTACAAGCAGGTCCCAGCTACCCAAAAAAAGCCTCCACCGAATATCTATTGAAATTAATGTCATCGGGTCCATAAGGCATTAAAGCTAGACACCTTATTAACAGCAGCAATATTTGTTACTGTTGAACTGTTGTAGCAGGCATGGTCAAGGTGAAGAAAATCGATGTTTTATTACTTCTTATGACCTTTGTGATTCTAGTACTTTTTTATGATTTTATGACCTTATTGACACCTTATTATATGTGAGTCATCAAGAGTTTGAAATCATGCATTTTTGGCAAACCTTTAGCACTTTGAGTGACTGACATGGAGCTCTGCATATTGTCGCTTATAATTGAGTTATCAAGAGTTAAAAATAATGCATTATAGGCCAACTTTTTACACTTAGAAAGGCTGACCCGGAGCTCTGCATATTGTCGCTTATATTTGAGCCATCAAGAGTTAGAAATCATGCATTATAGGTAAACCTTTAGCACTTCGAAAACAGATTTTGGTAGCTACAGGTCGTGAATAATTAGACCTACCTGCACAATGATCATGTTCAAAACTTGATTTAAGAAAAACAAAAGAAACAAAAATCCGACATGGAGCTCAGCGTATTTTCAAGCCTTAAAACGTCTGGATCAGTCCAAAATTAACGAATCCTTGGCCTTTAGAAATACAGTTCTAATCAAAGGCGAGGAAAAAAGGTCTGAAAATGGCTAGTTCGGAAAGTTGTTCTCAAGTAGTAAAAAAAATCTTCGGTCAAAACTAGACCCAAAAACAAAAACGATTTTCAGAAGAAAAAAATGACGCGGAGCTTTGCGTTTGGTGCTGTTTGTTAGTTTGAACGTTGAATAGTCAAAATCCATGCATTATGGATGCAAGGGTCCACAATTTATTTGGGTATAATCACAGGTTGACAAATTACGGAAATAGCAGAATACACAGATGACATTTACCAAGTCTTTGTCAGCGTGAGCTGTTTTGAAGACATATTTTCACTTACATTTACTTGATATTAACTTATAAGTATGGTAAGTGAGTAAATGTACCTTTCACTTCATTAGAAAAGGCATTAGAATTTGAAAATTTCCTCAAATAAAGTGTGTGTGAATCGCAACACTTGAAATTTTGAAAAACATCTCAGGAATGAAGCGTGATGAGTAACAACTGAAGGACTCCTAAGTTCAGAGCACAAATTCGGAAAAGCGTAAAAAAAATGGACTTGTAGCTCTGTGTACAAAGCTGATCTTTGTATTTAAATCATCAAGCGTTGAAATCCTTCCAGTATTGTCAAAGCTTGGCATTGTTTAATTCTTTCTTGCTTAAGACGAATAATAATACCTGAAAATTATATGTTAAGAGCTCGAGTTTTAAGAAACAAAAATGAACTAAGAAATTACGAGGTGGAGCTCTGCGTATGGTGTTTTTCCTTCATTTGAGCTGCAAAAAGTCAAAATCCATGACAAGTCCTTTTACAATTGTGGCACCAGATCGGACTTAGTTTGATGTACACTATTCTATTACAGCTATTCCCAAAAACTTTGAGACGTTTTTCTCATAGGTGCTCGAGCATCCCTCGCCGGTACCTTTGTGAGGGAGTCGAGAGCCGTCTGCCAGCGGTCAGCGGCGGCGCGGTGCTGAGCGCTGAGGTGCTCGTGGGCAATCTGCTCCTGAAAGGTGCAGGTTGGGGCAAGGGGAGGGGGGGCGGACGGCTTCTGTTGGTGGAAGTGGTCGAACCAGTCGCCGAAACACTCCTGAGCAGACTAGAAGAACAAAGAGAAGTTACATGGGGGGTTAGAGTAAAAATTGCAATGAAGTTTCAAGTCTTCAAAATTGGCTGAAGATAAAAACTGACCCATGGGGCTGAAACAGTCAATGAAATCAGAAGGTTTATAACTTACTGATGATAAGAACTTGCCCAGAAAGCTGAAACAGTCAATGAAGTCAGAAGGTGTCATAACTAGCTGATCATAAACACTGACCCAGAGGCCTGAAACAGTAAATGAAGTCAAATGATGTCAAACGAGTTCCTGATAACAACTGGCCCAACAAAGTGTAAAAAGTATGAATGGCTCAAGATTGGTTGTTACACATAGCTAACAAACATATTTACTCCAGGAACGTGAGTGATGTGAATGAAGGATAAATATCTTGACAAAATACACTGACGATTAACATATCAATATTCGTAAGCCCAAAAGAGTCCCCGACAGATAGGCTACCTAATGTTTAGGCATCAGTAAAGAATGAACAGGACGTGTCATACCCTATGGAATCAAATATGAAGGTATTAAATCAAATTCTGAATCATTAGGTCACTCTGTTAGAAACGCAACATGTCGGCGGCCCCACTTACAAGGAAGGTCTTGATGCAGAGGTATTCTCTAACAGCGACCTCCACTTCGGGGCTGAGATTATCTCGGTCATCAACGCCCACTACAGAGAGGGTGTCACTGGGCAGCTGAGGAATAAATGAAATGTTATTTAAGGCGGAATAAATGCAAGCAGGACAATAAATGTCATATCAAGCTCCATATACTTAGTTTATCGTCTTTCTTCTTCAAATAACATTTTATGTATTTTAGATACGGCGGCCATTACTATAACAAGTTGAGCCAGCTGCTGTTAGAGGATGATACTGCACTGGTGGCAGATTCGTTGGAGTGCCGGAGGTTGGTAGAGTGTGTAAGAGGTGGAAACTGTGAGGTAATGAGACGTTCGAGGAATGACGATGCGAGCGTAATCAGTGTTCGCCCAAGTGGAGAGATTTTGGAGGAAGCTCTGTATTCCAAGTTCCTTGTCGCTCATATGGAGAAGACTGTACTAGTGGAAACTGGTGTGAAATCAAGTGCGTAGTAAGGGTGTAAAGTGTTGGGTGCACTGAAGAGTGCAATGAGCTGTAGAACATTGGGTTTAGATTCAAAAAGAGGGTTGTATGAGGTGGATGGTGTCCCAACTGTACTCCTACGGGGCTGAGTCGTGGGGGTGAACGCAGAACAATGTTTTCGAGATGAAAGATTGGAAAATCATGGCCGGAGTGACGCTGAGGTATAGGATAAATAATGATGTTGTTCCAATTATAACGGGGATGGTGAAGAAGTTTGAGGACTAAGTAGATTCACGTGTTCTAAGGCGGTGTGGACACATCGTGAGGATGGATAATAGGAGATTGGAGAAAAAGGTGATACAAACGGAAGTGATTGGGCGTACGCCCAAAAAAGAACGTTTCGATGGAAGGATGCGTGAGGAGAGACATTAATGATTGATCAGTGACGAGGCTTTCTAGCGCGCAGGAGTCATCGTCCTTCTGGCGCCGAATGTCAAACCAGCAAACAGTGCTGCATCAAGTTAGTCTTTGTTTTTCTTTTTTTCTTTCATATTTGAGTTAAGGGTAACTACTGCGCAAAGTCAATGTCCTGTACGCGACGAACGTCTATGGTATGTACGGGTGCCACAGGAGGTATAACACACAACCTACCCTGCTTCGGAGCCCACAAGATCCGCAGTAGTCCTTAAGGTGGAGGCTACGCGCTCCAACACCTGCTGAGGGGGATGACGAAGAAGAGACAGAAAACGGGAATCCCATGCTTGAGATCTACACTAGTCGTAGGGAATTTCACGCATGAGAACAGCAAGAATGGAAAGAAGAAAAAGAAGGAATAGTTGTCGAAAAAAGTTTGCATGAAAGAACGAGCGCAACTTGAGTGTTATTTGCCACCCGAAAGGAATAGTTAGAACCGGTATGTGAATGTTTGAGTGTGCGTGTCTGTATGCGCGTGTGCGTTCGTGTGCAGCGAATACTAGGCGAGTTGTTAAGAAGAAGCCTGAGACAAGTTTAAGGAAATTGAACTAAACATAAGATGCAAAATGAGGAAAATAAAAAGTCAAGCAAATCAGGATGGGGGAGAAAAGAAGAGATAGTAAAGGGTGAAGAAGAGGGGAGTCTGAAGGGAAACAATGGTGTTCACCCTTCCCGGTTGGGCCGTGACCCCGTGCGGCCCGTGAACCAAACAGATGCCTAGGCGGGGGAAGGAGAGACATTAGTGTAGAGGTAGCGAGAGAGCGTGCAATGGGTAGGCGTGTGTGGGGAATGGTTGTGAATGGACGCGTTTCACTGATGCGCTTTTCCACCCTTAGCATTTCGGTTGAGAAGCGCGATGTTCGTGGTTACGGATGGGAACGGCAATTGTGACGCAGCAGGGGTAAACCTGTGAAAGCTGTCGGAACTTGCTGCGGACGCTGATCTATGATCTCACTCCTGACCCGAAATGTGAGTTGCCATGTACAGGTCGGATTATTTTGCACTAAAAGGCCAAGCTTCGGCACATGTGTAAGGGCATGGGTGAAATGTGTGGTGCATCTTGCCGTCGGCCACCCCGTTCTAGGGAATTTCACCTTGCGTCTGAAGTGAATTATCCCTTGAATTAGAGATGATCAGGTCTGTTTCCTCGATTCGAAAACACTTCTTTCCCTTCCACTTCGTAAGAGCCATGAGGTATAGTATTGCGCTTCAAAATGAATTTTGAAGAGAAAACATTACTGAGACGTATTTACGAGAGAATCTTGATAACCTTCGTTGCACGTAGTTTTCGACCGATTTAGACCTTCGTGTCTTTCAACTTTACTCGGGAATCTCGAAACTTCTCAATTCCATGACTGTCCCCGAGTTTTTAGGTAAAAATCTGGCCAAATGTCTGCTAGGTACAGCGTGTCGTCTGCTGCACCTGGCGGTCTAAATGTCTTCCAGGCACAGAGTGGAGTCTCCCGCTCTCAGCTGTCCCGGCCGGGTGAACCCCTTAACTCCTTTCCTACCTATATAAGCGAGGTCTGCGGAGCTCAGTCATTCGTTCGAGCGCTGCTGCTTGATGGAGGCACAACGACCCCTGAGCTACGGCTAACAGCACACTTCCGCCACACAAAGACCCACAGGGTCTCCGCATCCTTTGAAAGGATAAAATTCAGTTCGTGGCGGCCCATCTGTGCAGTGGATTTGCGACCCACTGCTTCTACAGAGCCACAGATGGGATCGGCAATTGCCCAGACGTACTGTATTTGCTGTCTCAGTGGTCCTGTGCTTCGTCCTCAAAGAACAAAATTTGTCGATGTGGAGATTTGTTGACACAAAAATTTGTCGTAACACAAACAAATTTGTCAACACCAATTTTGTCAACACAGAAATTTAGTGACAGAAAGTTTGGGTGTCGACTAATTTTGTGTCGACAACATTTGTGTGTCGACAACATTTGTGTGTCGACAACATTTGTGTGTCAACAACATTTGTGTGTCGACAACATTTGTGTGTCGACAACATTTGTGTGCGACAAAATTTGTGTGTACAAAATTTGTCTACAAAATTTGTGTCAACAAAATTTCTGAGTTGACAATTTTTGTGTAAACATCATTTGTTGACACAGAAATTGTCGCCGCAGAAATTTTGTCGACACAAATTTTGATGACAAAAATTTTGTCGACACAAAATTAGTAGACATAAGTTTGTCGACACATAAGTTTGTCGACACACAAATTTGTCAAAACGGAAATTTGTCATAACACAAATTTGTCGTAACACAAATATGTTGACACATAATTTGTCAACACACCAAATTTGACCACAAATAAATTTGTTGATGTAGGAATTTTTTGGTGCAGGTATTTGGCAAAACAGATATTTACAGACACAGAAATTTGTCAACACGCAATATTTGCCGACACCAAATTTGTTGACACTGAAACTTGTCGGCACTGAATTTTGTCAACACTAAAATTTGCCGACACAAAAATTTGCCGACGCAAAAATTTTGACGACGCAATAATTTGTAGACACAAAAATTTGTGGACACGACACTTTTCATCAACACACTTAATTTGTCATGACAGAAATTTGTCTACACAGAAATTTGCTGACATGACAATTTTGTCGAAACTACAATTTTGTTGACAACAATTTTGTCAACGCACAAAATTTGCGGACACAAAAATTTGTCGGCACAAAAATTTGTCGATGCAGAAATTTGTCAGTGGCAAAATTTATTGACACACAAATTGGTCGACATAAATTAGTTGGCACCAAATTTGTCGACATACAAAATTTGTCGACACAGAAACTTGCTGACACAGAAATTTGTAGACACAGAAATTTGTCGACACAAAATTTGTTGACACAGAAATGTCAACACAAACATTTGTTGACGCACAAATTTTGTTGATGCCTAACTTGTTGACGCAAAATTTTGTCAACAAATAAATTTGTCAATACAAAACAAAACTTATGCCTTGTAGCCGAGGCGTTGGAATCTTGCCACCGTATCCACCGCGTGTCGTAGATTTGATTTGATTTGGTCCTCATTTCCACCAGAGCCTCAACGTGAGTCATAATAGGCTCCCCCGTAGGGCTCGACGATCATTGATTAAAGCAGGCTTGCACGCCTAAGTGTGCGAGGAAAAAACAAAACAACGCTTTCAACGTTAGAAAAAAGTGAAAGTTTTAGCAATAACAGACGCACGCTGGTGCGCAAAAGAAAAAACGCTTACTCGAAACGGACCTCCGCTTCCAATCTTTTCAAACATTAAGTGAGATATGTACGCACCCTAGTGCGTACAGGTAGCATCAAGATTAATACGTCAGCGGCCACACGGGCAAACTGAGCTCTGAAAGCAACGCAACACAACACAATATTTACAGCTACGCGGTTTAGTTGTATAAATACAATTTATTCACTTAGGTAAGATAAAGACTCGGATGCAACGAAACGAATCCTCGCCTCCAACAACTTAGAACCTCGTCAGTTATATA
>SDVV010022940.1:0-12849 GCA_016164225.1 Gammarus roeselii | reverse complement strand
TACGTATATATATATAAATATTTCTATTTCTATTTATTTATGTATATATACGTCGTGGAGTGTAGGCCAAGCTGTACCAACGCATCTGCTGGTTGTTTGTGTAAATTTCAAGATGTGATGAATGACGAAGGAATGACGTGTGCATACATAATTTACTCGCATTTCCAGGAAGTGAACACCGGAAGACATTGAACTGGAGCTCAATTAGAAGTTACCGGCAGAGGAAGCTGTGAGCGCACCAGACGAAATCTCGTTCATTGATCAGCTGTAATAAACCGTTCAGGTCCGGTGTTGCATGACCTTAAAATTCACACGGGGGCTCTTCCATTTATCTCTGGAGTAGATGAATGAAATAGCGACAAGCTCATATTCCCTGATGTTGTCCTTTTCTCGCTGTTGAGGGGACGCCTAATGTCGCAGGAAAAAATTTTGCTGATGCAAATTCCTGAGAATGATATGAAGTTCAAGTTGAATTCCCCCATATTGCGACATAAAAATCCAACGAATATTTCTGGAACTTGAAAGTTTAATTTCGGTGAACTTTAACATACACTACAAGGTAGATCTTAAAATGTCTTGTATAAAACGAAAAATGCAAGGTCACCCACAAATGTGTGAAGATAAGAGGAAATTTCGTTTCACAAAAAACTTTTTGAGGTATAAGATAAATTAAGTAAGAAAACAATATATTTGTTCTGAGATCGCGTATGTTTAGGGAGAATCGACATGCATCCGCATTATATGTGTAAATGTCCTTAGGAGATGTATATTATCCATGAACGAATTAGAATAAGAAATACGTGCATTCCATAGTAGTGCACCTCGATAATACAGCAGGCTGTGCGAACAACACCATTTGTCAGAAAAGAAACCTGTGGGAAGTGGTAAGCATCACGCAACACCCATTATGAAAGCATACTTACTTCACCATTGTCGGTACCTTCAATTTGGCAACTACAAATATGCAACTCGTTTACAAAAGAGGGCGCGATTCTATCATCAGGAATGTACTGTTGATGGGGCTTCAGAATGCAGTACAATATTACAAAGGGAATTATTTCGCTATGAATGTGTGGTATTTTGTTCTATTTGCTCGACCATCCTCCTTATTATGAAGAAGTCATAACTACCTACTAGAGTATTATATCGCAGGTCATAAGGAGGTCGATTGCAGTCTGTTCTTGAGCTAATCTGACGCGACACTTCGAACTGACGAACAGTCGACGTAGGGTGGGTTGGGTGAAAGTATGGGACAATTATTACACCAGAAGAATAATAAGCGATCGTATATGTATTACCCCGATAGGTATACCTTTAGTCACGTTAAACATTATTTAATAACGGTATTGGCATTCACATAAGGGCTGTCTGAGGATAAGGGGATTTCCCTATTCGTATATTAGCAGTACCCTAACTGTGGAACAGTATGAGCCGTATTGAAGAACACAATTGGGCAGAGGAAGTCTACATGTAGTTCAAATGATGCAAAGTAAATAGCAGGCGTTTTGTGTTGAACCGACTGCAAAATCACAAGTTAAAATGTAGTTGCAGTCAGTCCTGAACCTATTCTTGCATCGTTGGGGCGCTCGACATGTCTAGAATGATACCACCATGGAGTGGTTGCGGCAAAATGCACGTCTTGGAATGCCTTCGATTTTGGTAGGTATAAAAATTTGAATACTTTATGTACGGTATATCGTTGTCTATTCCTTAAACTATGGTATATCGTTGTACAAAACGACGAACATTATCCGCATAATGTAGGCGACGCTGATGAACAATGTAGGCGACGCTGATGAACTATGTAGGCGACGCTGATGAACAATGTAGGCGACGCTGATGAACAATGTAGGCGACGCTGATGAACAATGTAGGCGACGCTGATGAACAATGTAGGCGACGCTGATGAACAATGTAGGCGACGCTGATGAACAATCATTCGCGCCTCCATCCAATCGCAATGTGTCACCGACCCACTAAACTCTTAGTTAACCCGTAACGGTTGAAACAGCGCAGCAAAACAAATCCTTTAGAACGTTTCTTTGTTGACGATCACACAATAAATGACTAGTATTCGTCTGTGACCCATTTATCTTGCGAGTAATAAATGATCAGTATGCGTCGGGGACCCCTTTATCTTGCAAGTAATAAATGATCAATATCCGACGGGGACCATTAATATTGCCAGTAATTTTCACACATTTTGATGACACAGCCGGGAACTTTACAATGAGGCGTCTAAAGACTGACGTCACATTCATAGATGCCATGCATGTGTCACTACGCGGAGTTGAGTTCAATTCAAACATGCCTTGTCTCGTATTAAAGTGGATTTAACACTTTAATACGAGACAGGTTATAACGTATATGTTTTCACCATTTTGCTGGTCTAACAGATGACCCATTAGAAAGAAGAGATTTCAACTATATGATTTACGGAACATATTACCTCTTTCCAAGGTATCATGAAGAACCATTGTGTCGTTTCTTGTGTGACGGTCATAAAATGAAGCGATCATTACAAGGGATAAACAGACTGCGACGACATAAATGGTTTTCCTGAATTTAACTAGCATTCTGACACAGTGTTTATTTAACCTATCCAGTTCATGTATGTAAATTGCCCTGAACTGTGTAAAGGGTGACCGCCACCAATCAAGGCTGCACGGAAAGTGGATCTGAAACTAACTAACATGCTTTACAGGAAAACCCTTCTTCAAATTGTAATTAGTGTGTGACAGTGAACTGAAGAACTTCCTACTGTCCGTCTTTTCCTGCAAACATTAAAAATCTGTGGACTGTTTACCAAGTATATGCATTTTCTTGTGCATGTAAATGTATATTATGTATGTTCATATATATGAGTGCAAATGTTTGTATGTATGTATGTATGTGTGGATATATGTATGAATGTGTGTGTACATGATTGTGTATGTATCTTCGTGTATATGTACAGGTATCTGCTTTCATATGTATGCATAATTTGATATTTCTATGTTCGTGATATGTTCTGCAAAGGTTGGTGCTTATGTCCAGCTAAGAAAGTAAGATGCACGCTGCCAATCATACACGGTCCCATTAGATCGGTTACGCGATGTGATAAACGCTATGAGGTTACTTAATCTTATTTGATGTTCTTGGCAGATCGTAATACGTATTTTAGATTTGTGTGTATTCATGTATTGATTTGAGGTAATACAGTAATACCATACCGCGTGTAACACACCAACACACGCCCTAACTTCCTTCAAGCGGATAATCATTTAAAATTATGAATTTTTACACTTTGATTTATCAATTCCCGTGACGTCATTTCAATGTCTGATCGCAATATTGTGAGTCATCAGAACAGTGCAAACTCGTTAAGTACTTTAAACTTACTTTAATATTACTTTGGTCGTGGAATGTTGCTGAAAGGTTGTTCTTATGTTCATCTATGAAAGCATGATGCGCGCTACCGTACAAACACGGTCCCATTTACTCGGTAATATGTTGTGATGAACTTTGTCACGGTCCCATTTACTCGGTAATATGTTGTGATGAACTTTGTCACGGTCCCATTTACTCGGTAATATGTTGTGATGAACTTTGTCACGGTCCCATTTACTCGGTAATATGTTGTGATGAACTTTGCATGGTTTCTTATTTGATTTCAGAGCCTTGGCTTTTCATTATACGCACTTTAGATTTCAAATATTTATAAATAGATTTAGGCTAAAAAAATGAAGCCATTCCGTTTGTGTGTGAATAAAGATTTTTTTATGTTAGATTATTGTACGCATGAGGAAGATTATCAGAAATAAGACGACCTATCAATTCACTCTATTAAAGTATTCAAATTTTTGTTCATAATACTGTATGTCATCAGGAGTTCATATTTATTGTGTACTTTTAACTTATTTTGGTTGTTCTTTGGTCGTGACATGTTCCAGAGAGAGTCGTGTACGTGTGTCCTACCATAACAGTTAAATGAACCCTACCGTTCATGCATGGTCCCATCTACTCAGTTACATGTTGGGATGTACTCTATATTGTTTCTTAATCTGATCTGATGGTCTTACCTTATCATCATATCTATTCTAGATTTATTTGTTTATTTATGTATTGGTTCAATGCGCAACAAACAATATCGAGGAAGTTCTTTATATATTTATAATTTATATTAAATTATCTTAATTTAAGTTATTCAAGTGATCTTTACAACCAACTTTCAAACAACGAAAAACACTTTCAAATCTCGAACCCAATTAAACTGGATGTTCAGGGAGTTATCAACAACATCACCGCGATGCGGCGGTTCGATTATGGCTTGGCCGCGCTCGGTGTCATATGTGTTGCACGAATTTCATTTGGGTTTCAAAGATTATCTCACGTTAACTTTAAAAAAATCAGTTTCCATGACTATGCGATATCTGGTGAGTGCTGACAAAGATTTCCGGGTGTTGTTCAAGCAGAAAAAACAAATCGATATAAAAAATGTCGTTGATTTTAAAATCTCTCTAAATGCAAGCCATTTTTTTTAACGTTTATTTTTCAGATCATAGATTACGTACGATATGAGAGTATTTCGTAGCAATTGCTTGTAACCATCATCTCAAGCGGTGTGAAGGACATCACGTTTACACTCCAGTGACGTCATCTGTTTGACTCGTTGCAAAGCCTCGGTTTACATTTTACGTGTCTATCGTTCTGAAAAAAAACAATACTTTTCATCTAAAATCAAATATCACTTCTGGTACATATTTTCCTCATATCACTCTAATAATTTGCGTTTCTAAAAAAAAAAAAATGTTTCAATGTTTAATTTTTTTCTAGCAAAACGGAATACAATTCAACGATAACGCAAGTAAAAATTCATACAAGACGTTAAGATTTTATCTGATTTGATTGGAGGTGCTTTTACGCGTTCTCATCCTGACCAATTAACTGCGCGTAATCCTAGTCTCCTCTGAGCAGGAGTCTCGTTTCAACCGTGGGGCGTACTGGACGTGTTGTTTCCTGTATCCTTACTTGCTGTTGAAATCGCCCGTAAAGTAAAGCTTCGTTCACCCCTCGCATTCATCTACTTCACAACCTTAGTCTCCTTGTAGGTACTGTTACATCTGTACCAACCCATCAGGAAGTCTTCCTGCATTGAGCTAATATCAGCTGGCAGAATAGTCTGTTGATCTACTCAGCCAGTCGGCTGAAAAACACATGGTCACGGACCCACTGTCTGACACTGACGACCCCTTACCGTCCGAACCTCCAACTTCTTTTGTCTTTCCTAACAAAAAACTTAACGGTCCTTCAGAAGACCTTCAGCTGCAGACTTTGACTTTGCTTCCTCATCTTCGGCCACTTTGAGCACCAAACATACTTATGTCAAAAACCTTTTCTCTACTCATCACCCTGCCTCGCCATCACCATCTGCATGGCTCATCCGCCATGGGGATCACAAAGACCCCTCTTTTAATTTCTTCAAATCGCCTTTCCAAAATGGACTGCATTAGCATTCCTGATCCCCAGCTCTCTCGATAGAAATCAAGAAGGGACAGTCATTGCGGGGCAGATACAAACTGATAACATTACAGCCTTCCTTTTTCCACCTAATCAATTTATTTTGAACAAAGTAGATTACCTCATCAAAGTTCCTCAGACTTGCTCTTCTTACATTGAAAAAGTTGTTTTTCATACAATAAAAATTGAAAACAGATCAATTTTATCCCTTGCAGAAGCCTAAATTATGGCACTCTCGACTGTTTCCTCTTCTTGTGCTAGCAATGCTATTCTATCAGTTCAAAAACTTTACCCTGGAGAAACACTCTCGGACTCAGATACTGCCTGTACTGTCCATGTTATGCGCATCTCCGTTGAGTGCAACTGCTATCATCCCTGAGCGGGTGTTCTTTGAACGCGTTTCTCTGCGTGGTTTCCCTTTCATTATACCACCTATCCACTGTTTCCCTGTCAAACGTATGGTAATTGTGTCATTTAATGGCGCTGCAGTGCCCGGTGTGCCAAGTGTTCATCGATGAACCATATCTACAGCCTGCGATGCATCTAATGAGCTGCCCTGCTTTGTCTGTGGGCCTGGCTCTTCTCATGCCTGCTCAACAGAACTATGCAAATTCCATACAGCAGCTCTGGTTGTTTCAATGTGGTAATCTTTCGAGAGATCAAGTATCTGCATGATATGCATCACTCTACTCTACCCCAGAAAAAATCCTTTTGCCCAGCCTCCCATAATGCCTTCATCGGTCTTTTATTCTCAACTTCTTATTTACACTACTGATTCTAAATCCTCTATGAAAACCTGGCCAAACCTGGTAACAAACACTAGTGCCTCCCTTTCCTCTTCTGTTCTTGCTCACCCTCCGTCATCAGTCACGTCTCGTAATATCACTTCAGCTGAAGAAGCCCCAAAAATGCATAGTCACGGAAAACACCACCTCACTTGAGTGCAGAATATGTTGAGGTTCTCAGTGGTAACTTGTGGTTAAACTTTCAAAGTCCGTGCAACCTCCTGCGGCGGCACCAGGCTCATCCTGCTTCGGTTCTCGTTCTGCAGTGTCCTATTATCCTCACGCACACTCTACTCTTCCTGGTACTTTTTCAGCACCTGGATTCCTGTCCTTACTCTCCTCAAATCTCTCCTTCGGCAGCTTTTGGGTTGAATTCTTCCCGCCCCCTACCGATTCTCCCACAGCTGCCATCTTCTCAATACTTCAGTAATCTCTTTGTGCTTCACTGTTGTCCTCTTCATAGCTCCTACTGCTTCCACTTCCCATATCTCAAATACTCTTCCAGTCGTAGATTTTTAGGGGACAATTGCAAAAGTTGTCTGGATTTAAACAGTTATCAACAATTTTTCCAAGTGCTATTTGCCTCACTGAAACTCACCTTCACCCTTCACAGGGGTACCACGTTAATCGCAACGACCGTCTAAATCGCTTCGGAGGATTGGCAATTTAAATTCCTGTTCAGCTTGGTCCCACATACTCTCTGTTTACAATCCAAGTAGACATGTGTATTTGCTCAATTGAGTTATAGAGTTGTTGTCTGTGGGGATTTTAAAACTTACCGTCAAATTAGGAACCGCCGAAGAACTCATGACGCCCAACTGGCCTTGCCCTCTTTGGCTTCACCACTAGCAGTAGCCTTTTCTTTTTACTGAACCTTCAAAAACTTTCCTACCCGAGCATTGACAGGGCAGATGTCTCAAAAACAGCTTACAGTTCCTTGAAAACGTTTGTTTTAAATACTGCAAAGAAATAATACATTCCTCTTGGATCCTCTGCTACCCCTAAGTGCCCTGAAAACCCTTGGTGGAATGCATCTTGCGAGCAATCTGTTGACATTCGCCGCAAAGCCATCCACCTATTTTGTTGTTTATCAGCCCCAACAAATAAAACCGCTCTAATAAGTACACATTCATATCAGTTAATACACTCGACAGGAAAAAAATATCTTTGAGCGGATTTTCTTACTCGCATTAACCATCGCACCCCGTCTGCCTAGATTTGGAAGATGTTTTGATCCGTCTCTGGTCGAGCCCCTCCTTCTGCTTTTCCTCTCTCCTCTTTCATCCACTGCAGTGGTAAAGGCCCTAGCATCGCACTTTTCTCTTCTTTCTTTCGTGAGCACCTTCTTGCAGAGTCTGACTCAGCATTCTTCAGTGATAAACTTACATCAGATGCAGATGAGACTTCCATGCAATTACTGTTTCTCTTTCTCTCTCTCAGCTGCGCTCTGTTCTTCCTAAACTTTCCTCCCGTTCTTCGCCTAGTTCAGACCTTCTTCATGACCAGTTTCTCTCCCATCTTCCTAGGACTTATCACCATTACACTCTTGAACATTTTTAATTTCTCTTTTCGTTCTGCCGTCATTCCCTCAACCTGGTTATCCTTCTTAATTATGCCGGTTCTAAAATTGGGCAAACACCCCACCTCAGAATCTGCCTGTAGGTCCATATCTCTGCTCTACTGTGTTGGAAAGCGCACGGAGAGGCTGGTTGTGGCCCACCTTATATGGTAGTGGAAGAATACTTTTCTACCACACCAATTTGGTTCTTGCCCCTAATGTGGCACCATGGATGCCCTCATCCTCTTTGAACACAACATCCATTTGTCTCTTCGCACTAAACAAATAGTCCTCGCAGTCTTCTCTGACCTTGTCGGTGACTTTGATAAAGCTTCTCACCAGGCAATTTTGTTCAAGCTCGCATCTCATGGGGTGTCCCGCGGGCTCTTCTGGTGGGTCTACAGCTCCTCACAAACCACTCCTTCTCCGTTTCTGTCTTTTCGGAATGTTTTCAGCATCACACAATTATCTCTGGGGTCTCTCAATTAGCAAGCATCTCTCCTTTTTTCTTCAATATTCTTCTGTCTGACTTTCCTTTCTCTCCAGTTGTCCCAACCTCTCTTTATCCTGATGATATAACAATGTTTGTCACTGCTGGCTCTGTTTTCTCTGCCAAGTCGCTACTTCAGGTTGCCACTTACAACTTTGCATTCTGGGCGCACCGCTGGGGTCTACTCAATAAATACCAAAAGTCGGACTTTAATTTTGTACCTTTAAGCGCTCGGTCCCTACTTGCACACCACTTCACATTTCTGGTGTTCCCTTCCCATATTCCAGCACCACAAACTGCTCGGTATAATACTTGACTCTCTTTGTTTGACTTGACGTCCATACATTGACCTCCTCCGGCACCGCTGTCAAGAGCGTCTCTACATAATTAGAGTTCTTGCCTGTTAACGTTTTGGGGGCTCACGTCCCAAGCTTCTGCTCTTCTATCTGGCTTATATTAGTGGTCTCACTGAGTATGGGCTACTCTTTTATTCCTCTGCATCTCCTCCACTTTTTGATTGACTTGATGTGATTGACTCAGCTTCTGCTCGCCGTCTTATCGGCATTTGGCGCTCTACTCCTTTGACGTCTCTCTACTGTGAAGCTGAACTATTACCCCCTGATCTCTATCGTGAGGAATGCGGCGGCCGACGTCATTTTCGACCTGTTGATCATCCTTTCCAAGCTCTTCTACGGAGCGATTATTACCTCACCTCAATTCCCTTCTCGTGTTGGCATCACCGTTCGCCTCTTAGCTATTTACAGAGCAGGTCGCCTGTTTCATTTTCATAGCTTCACTCTTCTTCCCTCTTTTTCTCAGGACATCTTTTCTATTTGCCCTTCCTGGTTCCTTTTCTTTCTATTATCCACACCTCATTTTCCACTGCCACCATAGAAGCAGAAAGGGTAGTGCCCCGGCACTGTTTGCAGATCTTTGTTCTACTTCCCAAGCTGGTCATCTCTATATCTACCTTGATGGTTCAGTGATGGGATAAAATGTCACCTGTGCTGTGTGAGTGTGGTTGTTCCACACAGTAATTTAAATTTCCATTTTCGTCTGCTCGCAGGTCACACAATACTTGCTGCCGACCTCTTTGGGATCCTGCAAGCACTGATCTTTCTTTCCTCGCACCAGGCTACCACCCCTACAATCATTTTCACAGTCAGCCTATCCTCCCTCTATCTCTTGTTCGCCTCAAGGCTTTCTTTCTATAGCTCCCTCGATCTTGCAGTTCATTGACACCTTCTTCCATTTCCCCTCCATTGAGTAAATCCTCAATGGATCCCAGCCCATTGTTCCATTCTAGGCCATGAGGCGGCAGATGCAGTTGCAAAAGAAGCAGCAACCTCCTTGCTTCATATTCATGAGCTACTTGTCATCTCGGTTGAACTGCGCTTTAATTCCTTTTCTGAAGTCGGGTCATATTGGCAGGTCAGGTGGACTGCCATTCGAGGCCAGCATTCTCTAGGTATCCACACACCCCATGTGCGCCCTTGGGCCTGACAGGCGATATAGTCACGATTTTTCGAATCCCTTTTTGCTAGAACCTGACAAGTACGGCTTTCTAAAATAAACCACTACACAAAATTCGTCAGATTGACTCACCAGATTACCCTCGTTGTCATTCCGATGCAGCGGTATGCCATTTATTTGTTGTCTGTTCTCCCTAACATGATGCCCGGACAACGTCTACTTGTCAGCCTGAGTGCCCAGGAGCACGTAGCACCCAATCTCTCTTTTCTTCTCAGTGGCCAACCCGGTGATCCTGTAGCTACTCTTCTCTTCTTCAGTTTTGTGGAGATGTACATTGAACCCACATACCGTTTTGACCGACCGTGAAGTCGTGCGGTTCACCTAAGCCGGTCTCCGAGCAAATTGGCACCGGTCAGAAGATCCCGCGATGAAAAGTTACAAATTTCTACATGGTTTATTTTCAAGGCAAGACTTCTTGACTTACATAGATGAAATCGTGCGTTTCTATCTTAGTGATCCTGCTGCAGATAATGTAACCTCTGATTTCCACCAGCGTCCAAATGACGTCTTTCTTTCTGGAATGAGGTTCCACTCCACCAAGAGTGTCTGGACGAGTCCCCATGATGAGTTGAAACAGACAATTCGTCACTTTTTGAAGATTCACAGTTATCAAAATGATCATTTTTTAGCTATGAGTACAAATTTGAATTCTGTTATTGATTATAAAATTTTGTCCTGGTATAATACCGTAACGTCATTCACATTAAAATATATTCATCCTGGGATATGATAGATCCTTTCTTCACTACAGACTCATCATAAATAAGATTTTGTTTACGCCAGTCATTATGGTTGTGTATTTGTTATTAACTTTCAATTTCACAATGTCGACCAATTGAATAAGATGACTATGTTATTGTTGATGGTCTGCACTACAAAATGCGAAAGTAGATGATTGTAAGTTCTAGTAAAGCGGTCCGTTGTTGATGAAGAGTGGTGATGTAGGGAAGAGTTGAGCTAAGTATATTGATAACTTATTGAGTGCCTAGGGTGGCTAACATTGTTGCTGTGACTGATAAGAAGCATAAATTGTTGCTGACATCACTAAGGAGGAGGTTCAGTCAATGGTGTGACTGAGTACCTCTTGAGGGGTGGAGAAATGCCGGTCGAATGGTTGGTGAAGCTACTGAATCTGTATATTGTGTCCGGCGGAGTACCGACTGAGTGACGCAGTGCAGTGCTTGCTTTGTTTCGCTGTATAAAGGCAGAGGGGATAAAAATAAATATAACAACTCGAGAGGTAAAAATTAGCTGCATGGGTTGGGTATGTTGTAAGGAAGAGTGTAATTCAAGAGAACCAGGGCCAGTACGGATGGTGCGTGCAACAGTGGGCCTCTGGAGTGGCACTGGCTTTGTAGTTCAGATTTGACGGTGGGAAAGTTTGTGAGTGGTTCATTTCTGAGGGGAAGGCTGAGTTCAAGTCATTGTGGACCAGGAAAAGGCCTAGAATGAGTAAAATTTAAATGTTTTAATCCAGCAAATGAAAAAACAATTGCATTTCAACCATTTAAGAAGACCCATTCCTAAGAGAGCAGATTTGAGCCCTTCAAATGAAGCTTACAACTGCACGTCGAACTTTTTCCTCACTCATTTCCGTCATCAGGTTACTGAGCCGCTCCAGTTATTCAACTGTCGTGGGCTTGCGTTCGGAGGCAATGGATTTATTTCATCTCGCCCCAAAACCAGTGGCCGAGCTCGCTGAGGTTGATGATATGAGCAAGCATAGGCTGGTTTGTTCGGCGGGTGACCACTCATTAAGTAACTTGTCCAATAACAATGCGGGTCGATTGTGTGGTTTGAAGACGGCGTAACAGTCCATTTTGAAAAATATCTCAATCTACTTGAGAAAAAATTGTTGCCAGCTCTTTAATCGGAGGAATTCTACTATCAACCTGGATGGTGTTCCTGCTCACTGTTCCAACGAGTGTCACGAATTTTCATCGGACAAATATCCAGAGCGAGTAATCAGGAGCCGAACAAACCAGCCGTGGCCCGCTCATCGCTCGATCTCAGGCCGTTCCACTACTGCTTTCATTGAGAGTAGAATCCTTTGTTCACGAACGCAAGCCAACGTCCATTGAATGAATGTCTGCTTAAGCCGCTAAGCAGATCGCGACAGAAATGTGCAAGGAGAAAGTTCGATGTGCACACTTCGGATCTGCGCTCATAAGAATGGGTTCCCTTTGGGAGCTGAAATGTAATTCGGGTCGTTTGATGCATCAAAACATGCAAGGTCTACTCTTTTTCAATCTAAATCATTATTTGTCTGTTTTAAAATGTCATATGATGTCGATTTTACAAAGCGTTTCAATTGTTGAAAGCTTTATAAGCGCCCGTATCTTCATCATCGTCCTCAATTTCATTCATCAATACAAGGGAATCTTCGAAGGATGTCGGTGACCATTCGGACCTATAAAAAATCTTCATAATATCTGTGTGACTTTTTAATCTCGTGAAAATCTTTTGATGCAGTGGTAGTACTTGCAGAAGGGGTCTCACTTTAAAATCAAAATGCTAATATAAATTTATATAAAAATTAAAATTTACTTATACGAAACCACGGGATTCAACCGGTTGCGGCCAAACGTGGCCTTGAATCTTCCAAAATGTTAACAAAATGAAACTTTCATTACGTGGATGAAAATTGTAACATTTGTTTCGTGGACTGCGACTGAAGAAATGTTTGCTTACTATTAGCGGACTTTCAATAAAAGGTTGAAAGAGGTAGGGGCCGCACTTTACCCTACTTACGCTTGATAATACTTTCAATGCTGAACACAAAGTGAAGACATTTTATTGAACCTTAAATCTTTTGAGAATATCTAGCTTATGAAATTTTGTAGCACAAGACCTTCCCTGACGGCTGCTGGAGGCAGCCTGAGTATTGGGAGGTGTTACTGCTGTTGATGGACGGGGGAGGTGTTACTGCTGTTGATGGACGGGGGAGGTGTTACTGCTGTTGATGGACGGGGGAGGTGTTACTG
>SDVV010022939.1:0-12849 GCA_016164225.1 Gammarus roeselii | reverse complement strand
ATTCATATATATATATAGTTGTCAGAGAACTTGGTCAAAATTTTGGATTATTCATAATCTTTTGGATATGGTAGGTATATCTATGATTATGAGAATTGGTATCATGCCGGTTATATCATGAGCAGGGTAGACTACCACTGCATGGTAAAACGGATAATTCAATATTTGAGGTCAGAATCACGTTGTCTGATGTCATAGCCCCGTCCCGTCTTGGTGACATCACTGGAGCAATACAGGGAATATTAGTTTATCCAGGCTGGTCATTTGAAGCTCAATTTTTGGGTATTCAACTAGTTTATTTTTATTCAATATTTATAACCACTCAATCATCTTGAAGAACAAGAACAAATTTTCAATATTTTATATTGGTCACAATTTTTGAACAAACACTAACCTATCGATTAGAACAAAGCTGGTTATAAAGGTGAGAAAACTGTTTTTCTCAGATGGCTGAAATGACAAGCTAAAACTTTGTTTACTTTTCGTGTGTGTTTCCTGGGTAAATACTTTGATGTTTTACTTCTTGTACATCAGACAATAGAAATAATTGTAAATCTATGGAGATCAGATCTTTTTCTGAGAGTCCCATATAATTTCAGTTTGCAATTATCAAATTTTAGGACACCAATATTATTTTATCGTTGGATAAGTTTGGAAGCAATTCATTTTGTATGCAATTTTCAAAGAAACTCATCAAAATGATGCAAACACATTAGCGCTTTGATGAAATTAAAGGTATCCTGACGGCCTGTAGCCAGCAGCCATGAAAAACCAACCTTTTACTTCCAAGAGAAAACCATGCTTCTTACAACCATGCACTGCATAGCATGGCATAATGAAACTAGTTGCTTGAAGAGTTTGAGAAGTCCCAAATAAATGAGGGAACACGGAATGGCTGTTTTGGCACCAGTGACACCAAACAAGCAATCACGCGGAGGCTGCCATCGGTGAGAATCGTTGTAATGAAATTAGCGACAGGTGATAAATTTATCCGGTTCACTTTGTAGTATTAGTGTACCCTGATCATGAGGTATAGAGTTTCAATTCAAGATAAACCTACGAGTGCATTTCACTCCATTTCAAAAAATTTGTTGATATGTCCCAAAAGATGAACATCAAATATGCTCTTGTTTAAAATATAGCGTCAAGTATGTAAAAAAACTACCAGTTTATTGAGGGATAATTATTGATGTGACCTCATTCACAGTAGAATCATCCCACTGTCCAATGATTGCAAAGTCAGTCAATTTCTAAGCAAAGGCATGACCTGCAAGCTGAGCCAATAAAAGTGCAGCCCTCATTCTAATAATAAATCCTCATTAATGATTGCTGCGGTGAGTGGCTGTGTTCCCACCGTTCAACCAATCAATGCTGCTGCGCATGCCCTACCATCATGTAAGGAACGCTGTGATTGGTTGAAGGCTGTGCATCATTGACAACATTCCATGTGATATTTGTACTGAGTTGGTAGACTTGTATACATTGGGCTCTGGTCATCCACTGCAGCTCTGCTTCGCATTGGCAGCCAGAGAGAAAACTCACAGGGAGAGGATCATTTGTATGCTGCACCACTGTGCACAATGCGTGTGCTCTTTTCAACAACAGACCTTTTCTAACTAGTGAAATACCTACAATATTTATTATTTTGATTCACCAGCCAAATGCAATCAGTTTGTGCTCAACCATACCAGCATATGACATTTTTTTTCTAAGAAGTGATGACAGTATCATGGTTCAGTTCGTTGCTTGCAAGAGCTGATCGTACACACCAAGGCGGTGAGTTGCACTCACTCAAGAAAACCGCTAAGAAAATCTTACAATATTAAAAAAAAATCTTCAGAAGTGTAAGATTATCGAAAAAATTAAAGCGTATGTACAAATTACAATATTTTATGTGAGGTGCATATCTCAACAGCGATGGTCAGCCTTGCATGTTCACTTTTGAGCAAAAGGCGCACATGCAATATATGATGCATGGATATCAGTTTTCTGTCTAGCAGCTGGTTGGTTTTTGTCTGTATGATTTCTGGATAAGAACCTGAAATATTTCTTGAAATTGAACACTTATAAATTTTGGCTCTCAAATTGGTTATATCGGCCAACATTCATGATTCAGATGACAATGTGGAACTGTATATCTGTCGATAATTTCTCAGTGTGAAAAGAAAAGGATTTGTCATGATGACAATTTCCCAATTGCAAGACTCAATGTTCTAGATGCTAAAGACTTGGGAAATATCCATAGTCTAGTATTGCATTGGCTGCTCACTTTCCTCAACTTCATCTCCTCAAATATGTGTCAGCCTACATTACCAATCAGGACTAACAAAAACAAGGAAAGCTGCAATGTAAGACAAAGCTGAAATATAAGAATAACAGTAACCAACATCAGTAAATAATTTTTTGATAATATATTTGTATTCGTGTGAATTTTTTAAATCTTGGGTTTTTTAAATGCACAACCTTGGGATTTCTTCAAAATCTCATTGGCAGTGCTGAGGCATTTTGCCCTACGCTTTTAGGTTCACGTTTGTAACCCCATCCCTTCAAAATTGTTACCTTATGAGAGGTTCCAGGACAGCTGCAAACTGTAGGGGTGTACCACAGGTAGTTTGCTGCCAGACACAATCTAAGCAAACCACAGGTAGGTCCTTGTAGGAATACATTCTGCACGAAAGCTGTGATTGTCGCGCCAAAGTCTTACGTTATGGTTGCGTGCAGCTTGACATATTTGCCCACTATGTTATGGACATATTGTTAGAACCTTGCCAACCCAACCTAACCTAACTTAGTGGTACGTGTTTTTAATCCGCAGGGCAAATGTAAGTGTTTCTAACCCGTGGGGCAAGCATATGTAATTTTAGGGTATGAATTTCTAACCTGCGGGGCAAATATATATATTTTTTGAATCACACGGATCAATTCCATCTCCGCTGAAAACCGTCGCTGTAGACTTTTCAAGATCCTTCCACTTTCTGTAGAGTAGCTAATAACGTTCCTTAGTGTTATCTATTGTATCCGATTTGGTTCAACATTGAAATTACAAACAATCTATCATGCTATAATTGGTCCTATTTTGCTATGTAGCTCAATCAAGGTCAAACGAGTCAATTTATCTCCGGGCATGTGCTCAGAGAAAAACCTTTGGACTGCCAACATAATAACTATCTCACTGATGCGCTGGCATAGCTTCAGTTGGGCACTGTTTGTTTGGCGACATTGTTGTAAACTCAATCTCTCATCACTTTGCTGAGGCCTGGGCAACACAAATTGCTAGAATTAAATGCTGCTTAGGTTTTTAGGTTCGATTTTTTTCCGTATCTCAGTGATTCAAATTTAGATTAGTTGAATTGCATATTGTTTTCACCAGCCCACTTGAAGATTTCTTTCAGATCAGTTTGAACCTTTTCGACATCACTCATGTCATTGACAAAGCTTAGTACTCTGGTATCATCTGCAAAGCAAATGACTGATGTATGTGGACAGCTTTGGCCCAGATCATTAGCCAATATTGAGAAAAGCAGTGGTCCAAGCACAGTGCCTTGTGGGAACCCACTAAGGACTTCCACTGGCACAGAGGTTTCTTCATTCACTGCCACACTTTGGGAAGTGACTTCATTCCATCATCAGCACTGAGAACTTGCTCCTTTTTCCAAACAAGTAGTGATAATTGTGGGGGAGCGGCTTTCAAGTTCTGCCTTTCAGATAGATTTTGATCCATTTGTAAACATTCCCCTGGATACTGGCGTCATATAGTTTTGATGACTTTATACTGTGATCTACTTTGTCAGAGGCCTTGGCAAAATCAAGATGAATTACATCCACATTTGATCCATCACACAATGCATTTATTATTTTGTCATGATGCTCCAGCAGTTTGGTCAACGTGCTCCTCTTACTTCTCAAACCATTTTGTTTGGAGTTGAACCATTTTTTTTCAAAAAAAATCACAATCTGTCCTTTCATTACTCGCTCAAATATTTTGACTACATGTGATGTCAAAAAAATTGGTCTGTAATTTGATGGGCTTGTGAGGCTACCTCCTTTTGCTGGCTGGAAGATGACAGCATGGTCCATGGTCTGTGGGTTATTGGAAGTGTTGAAAGACTTCTGCCACAACATTTGTAGTGGTCTTGACATTGCCTGTTTGCATTGTTTCAATTGAACAATTGGGATGTCGTCTGGTTGGATGCACTATTGCTACCTATGTCATCAATAGCTTTTGTAATTCCAGACATGTCAATGTTGAGATCAGTGAATGAAAATTCAGAGGCTATTTCATGATTTGTATGATCAAGCATTGGGATACTAAATACCCGTCTGTAATTCTCACTCAACAACTTGCTCATCACTTTGTTTTCATCTACCAGTCAACAGGATTCATCAATTATTGTGCCCATTTTAGTTTTAGAGGTTAAAAAATTGGCTGCATTAGCAAAGAAAAATGTAATTTAGAAAAAAAAAATATCAATAGCTTTCTTTTCATTTGCTCTTCCCTCTTGATCATGTGAACCTATAATCTGCTTTTCAATCAAGATGATGACTTCCTCTTGTTTTATGTGTCTGAAAAAGTTTACTATAGTTGCAAAGATTGTTCTGTTTTATTGCTTGCATTTTCATGACCAATTTTCTTTCTGAATAATACATGCTTCTTTTGGTAATTTTTCTTTATATTGGCACATGTTGTACACTCACCTGCAACAGTATATCATCAAGTTATTATTTGCTTCCTCCACACTGTTTGCCTGTTTGATGAGTTGTTTCCAATCAATATTGGACAGAGATTTGTGTATATTTACCCAATTTATATCTGCCCTAAAGAAGTTCAGTTGCCAGAAAGTCATGTTCCTGGAGAAAATGGTATTTACTGTGTTCCTTCTCAGTAGGTCAGGATCTAGACTTGTTTCAATCACATTATGATCTGATAGAGCAGTTTTTGTTATTATGTTTTTATATATATACTCGACTGAGTTGATAAACACTGGATCCAAGATATTATTATTTCCTGTTGGCTTTTCAATAATTTGGGTAAGATAATATCTATCTAGCTACTAATTTGAACACTTCAGCTTGATTTGTTGCAGCTTTGGTGTTACCTTTGCCAATGATATAGGTAAATGGAGAATTGTTGGAAGAATATCAATATTTTAAGTATATCTGAGCTCCCATGTGGAGAAGACTGAATTGGTGGAAACTGAGGTGGAGTTGCAAGTCAAGGAGGGGTGTAAAGTGTTGGGTGCGCAGATGAGCGTAATGAGCTGCAGGATGTTGGAGATGGAAGCTGTAATGAGCTGCAGGACAATGGGTATCCTTGTGTTGTACAGAGCTGAGACTTGGGGAGCGAGAGCAGAGGAGCAAAGAAGGTTGAATGTTTTCAAGATGAAATGTTTGAAGAGCATAGCCGGAGTGTTTGCAGAGACATGTTCACTAACGACGTGGTTTGAATCAGAACAGGGATAGGGAAGAAGTTGAAGGACAGAGTTGATTTGAGTGTTCTGAGATGGTTTGGGAACATAGTGAGGATGGATGATGGGAGATTGGTGAAAAAGGTGTTGAAGTCAGAGGCGAGTGGATGTAGGCTTAGAGGGAGACCAAATTATAGGTGGATGGATGGTGTTAAGCAGGCTTTAAGAAGGAGAGACAGGTGTGTGGAGGTAGCAAGAGAGTGTGCACTGGATAGTCGTGAGCGGAGAATGATAGTGAACGGATAAGTTTTGACGCTGCCCTGATGGGCTCTCCTGCCCTAGGCATATAGTTGAGACAGGATGGTGGGGGGGAGGCGGTCATCATGTTGCCGCATGGGTAAACCAGTCACGCTGTCAGGCCCTGCTGCTGACCGCACTCATGACCCGTAGGGTGTGTTGCGAGGTCCCCAGTTGGACCCTCATGAGCAAAAGAGCTAAGGTGTGCGAGTGGAAGGTGCGCCATGCCGTCGGCCTGTCCCCTTGCTGGGTATTTTAGCCCTAGTATCAGTATCTGTCAACATTTATCAATTCTTGAAATATTCAGTACATCACATTACCATCCATCTGTATACCTACTGGGGTACAGATCATTAACCACCTCATCTCTCAAATTTCTCTTTCCTTACCCTCAAAAAACCCTGCAGACTGACTGGAATGAACACAAGGAACAGTGTGGAGTGGTGAAAATGCAAATTAGGGTAGCTCAACACAACAAAAAATGCAAAGTTGTAGCAGCATGCAATACAACCCCGGAAGAGTTCTTAAGCCATGTAAATAGGAGGAAACCGACCAGAGCTTCCATTTGCCCACGGACCAAGGCACTCTGACCAATACAAATGCAGAAATAGCGGAGGTACTTGACCAGTACTTTGTTAGCGTGTTTACCAAAGATAGTGACGATTTTATCCTGGAACCCACCATTAGGTATGGGGGGATGCATCCCTATGAGGACATCCAATGCACAACTGCAGAAATAGCCAAAAATCAAGAACCTGAAGGGTAACATATCTGCAGGCTCCAACAGGTTTCTTCCAAGGGTAATTTAGCTCTCTGATGAAATTGCCCTCTCCTGGTGATATTGAACCCATCACTGGAAGAGGGGACAGTTCCCAAGGACATGAACTCCCATTCACAAGAAGGGACTTGAAAACATCCCCGGAAACTATAGACCCATCAGCCTCACATCAGTCATAGGCAAAATGTTAGTATCCATCATCGCAGATCAAATAGTAAACCATTTGGAGATGAACCAGATCTGAACTACTAGCTACTGAGCCTAGATAGCAGAGGCAGAACTGTGAGCGTGAAGGGTGGGGGGCAGTCATGCGAGACACGGCAGACCAACAGGCCTTGCACTGTGTAGCCCCCATCACCACCTGTGTGTTCCAAAACTGGTAGCTGAGATGGAGGGAGACAGCTTTGGGCTCGACGACTGAGGGACACAGCTCCGTGCAGGCCACGGCAGTCTAACAGGGGACACCCTGCACAGTCCCAGAAAAATTAGCTTCCTCAACTACGACCAGCATCCAGCCCGACATTACTCTAGCTAGATCAGACCGTAAATCTAGATGGGACAAGCTCTGTGCCCACCCAAAGAGAACCTAGCTATCTGCCCGTGGTGAGAGGCTAAGCTGTATTGCCTCATGATACACTAAACCAAGTGCCAGCGCAGTGTGAGAGGAAAGCACTGGTCTCTGGCAAGGCAGGGACAGCTGAAGCTAAAGCCTCTGGCCACACAGCTCCCCACCATAACAATGGGGTGGGGGGAAGAAATGAGATCCCCCGATAGTTGCAGAACAAAGTGGATGCTCTGCAGCACACAAAAGTCTCTTTGGGGTCTGTGTGACTGAAGAGAGTTACACATGGTGAATCCCCCCTGGGGGAACTCCTTGAGGTTCACTTCAATGCAAATTGAAGGATGGGCAGAGATTGCCTCTTGAGATCTCTAGTTCCTTGTGACTCAGCACCCCTTTCTTGAGTATCTTATTCTCCTCAAAGTTCCCTTACAACCTTTCCTCACCTTGCATCAGCATAGCTACTTTTTTGCTCTCCTCACCACACATGACCTTTCACTTCCCATAGCTATATTTTTGTCATAGGCCAGCACCTACCTGACCTGCTCAGGTTTGCTTCACCAATGTTGTTGAATGTATTTTATGCATTTTATATCAACCATTGATTCATATATGTGCAAGTAATTTTCTCCCTTTTTTGCAGTCTGCTGCTGTGGCTCCTCCCACCCCCATCAATCCCAAGCCTTTCTTAAACCAGCTCACTGGTCAGGCTATTGTAGTCAAGCTTAAGTGGGGCCATGAATACAAAGGCATCCTTGTTTCTGTGGATGGATACATGAACATGCAGGTGTGTATTGTATGTGTGTTGTAGTAGTTACTGCATGCTTTTAAGATAATTTCATTTGTCAATCATGTGACAAATTTCATGCTAGTTTGGGACTATCCACTTCCAACATGTCATGAGAAATCTAGTCACTCATTCTAGCTAGCTAGCTAGCTATATGAAGTTAACCTTCATGAGTTGATAATTACACATTCAAACTAGAGTGTAGATACATTAGCAATTTTAAATTCCACCTTATTGTACTCTGTGTGGGTTAATTGTCTGAGTCTGTACATCTGAAGGTTTTGATTCTCAGTTGGAAAATTTGGGGATCAGAAGTTTGCTTGCAACACACTGTAACCTAAAACAATCATCAGTGTCAGTTTTGGTAGTGGTACTGCATCCCTACCTCAGCTGTCTTTATCTCCCTCTTAGCAAACCATGTGCATAAATGTACCCACCCCAGTATTCTGTGTGTGGGTGGTTTGCTGGAGGCATAACAATGGCAGGTTTCATTACCAGTGTGCCAGTTTGGCTATTGGGAAGTTTGGCTTGTAACAATTTAACACTACACTACCATAAAAAATCAAAGCTTATGGTGATACTGTTCTAGTTGTGCATCAACAAACTAATGTAGCAGCTGAAGTTTCTCTGTTGATCAAAGCCATTATATTGTCATAGCTAAAGCGGCATATTTTCCCTCCAACATTTCTTTGATGTACACATGTTCCCATCTCAGTGCTCTGTGTGTGGGCTGTTTGTTGAAGGCAGAGTAACTGCAGGTTTCATTATCATTGTGCCAGTTTTGGCCGTTGAGAAGTTTGGCTTGCAACACTTAAGTGGCTTCTGTGGGACCTGTTGATGCACTGAAGGAAATTACTGGTCAGAAAACAGCACTGCCATTTTTAAATGATTTTTTTCTTCTGAATTTACTTGGAATTGAATAGGTCTGTATTGGTGGATTGGTTTTTGTGGGTTGTTCTTTTACTATAAAGGACCTTGCCTAGGCATGGTTTCCAGTAAAGGCTCCTCTAAATGTACACTGAACTTAACGAACCCCACCTTCTTACTGGTGAGCACACCTCTCACTTAATGAACAGTGTGTGCTGTTTGAGGAGCATGGCTGGAGTGATACTGAAAGACAGGATCAATAACAATGTGGTTCGAATTAGAACGGGAATGGTAAGAAGTTGGAGAAAAGAGCTGAGGTGGTTTGGGCACATGATGTGAATGGATGATAGGCGATTGTGGGAAAAGGTTATGAAGGCAGAGATGAGTTGACAAGGGTCAGAGGACGTCCAAAGTTTGGGTGGATGGATGGCATGAAGCAGGCATTAGGAAGGAAAGCATAAGTAATACCCTCTGCAGTGTTATGCATGATGATGGATTGCTGGAGGCAGAACAACAGCAGGTTTCATTACCGGTGTGCTAATTAGGTCATTGGGAAGTTTGGCTTGTGACACTTCAATTGAAGAACATAATGTCTGCTCTGATGATTTTACTATCTGGGATTGTCTCCTCACCTTGGCTATCTACACCTTCCTCTTAACAAAACCAATGCCCTCTTAGCAAACCATTGTGCATAAATGTTCTCACCTCAGTATACTGTGTGTGTGCTATTTGCTGGAGGCAGAAAAACTGCAAGTTTCATTACCGGTGTGCCAGTTTGGGCCATTGGGAAGTTTGGCTTGTGACACTTCAATTGAAAAACATAAAGTCTGCTCTGATGATTGTACTATCTGGGATTGTTTCTTTACCTTGGCTATCTACACCTTCCTCTTAACAAAACCAATGCCCTCTTAGCAAACCATTGTGCAAAATTGTTCTCACCTCAGTGTACTGTGTGTGTGCTGTTTGCTGGAGGCAGAAAAACTGCAAGTTTCATTACCAGTGTGCCAGTTTGGGCCATTGGGAAGTTTGGCTTGTAACACTTCTACTCTTTATACTAAGGTCACTTGAGGTAATTTGAAGCACGGGGTTATTTGACTTGAAAAGTGTTCCAACAATTTCTGAAAAATCACCAAGTTGTTCAAAATTAATTTGTAATACGGTAGCTCTTTGAAAGGTCTTGAACTGTACTATAAAGTTCATCTTGAAAAATTATTAGGAGGTATATTTTATTTGCTCTCATCTAACACATAAAATACAGAATTTGGATGTGTTAATTTTACCCTCACTAAAAATTTCTATTGACACCAAAAAGTTGCAAACACATCTAAAGTGAGCTCACTGTTGGATAGGTTATATTGATGGCAAACTATCCTACAAATATAAATATTTTTCTTTCTTTAGATTTTGAGTTTAAGCCAAAAAAGTAAGAAAAGGTTATTAGGGTCAGTGGCTACTGGTGGGGTGAGTTGTAAAGGTTATTGACCAACTTTGCTTGGTGAAAACGTTAGGCCTAACAAGTGATAGGCTTACTTCTTGTGCTTTTCTTTGTTTTAACAAAGTTTTTTTGTTTGTAATGGTCTAGTATGAAGCGACTCATTTACCAGGAGTAGTCAGAAACATTGGTAAGGAGGGTGTCACTCTCTGCTGCATGCAAAGAGGCATAAATAATACATGGAAGTGGCCTGAAATTAGGGAAGACATCTGCTTAGACTGCTCATATGATATCGAAGACATTGTTGAAATAATCCAGCCTCCATCACTAGTTGGCACTCGACGGCAGTATGCTGTGTCAGAGGCTGAGAAATATTGGAAGAAATAGGCCTAGGTATTATAAGGGCCGCCGTGGCCGAGTGGTTAGCTTATCCGACTGCAGTGCCAGCTTTTGATGCTGCATGTCGCGAGTTCAAGCCTCGGCTAAGATACGGAGGTCTTGTGGCGGGGAGATTGGGCGCCTCCCCACTCTGTCTGCCTAACTTAGCCACACTCCCAATAAGGGGGAAGCAGCTGTATGTCTATACATGCATACATTATAGGATTGTATGTATTTGATTATTAGATAAATTCCTAGGTTGGATTTTATATAGCTATTAAGGTCCAAGTAACAATAAGGTAGTGACCACCATTTTCGATGACTAGTTTTCAGTGAAAACATTGAAAGTGAATTCAGACTTGAAACAAGTTAGAGAACAAAAATATTTTAGTGGTACAAATCTAGCAACTGGACAAAAAATGATGGAAGACCGCGAGGAAGTCACGCTCTACATTATTTGTTGAAGTCAGATTATTGTAGAGTTTATAGATTGATTTATATTCAATTTCAATTGGTGACCCAAATAGCCTCAGGACCTTAGGGTTATTCGGGTCACGTTTTTTAACCCAATTTTAGGAAAGGAATTATCTTTAAAATTACTTCTACCACATGTCATCCTGAAGCTAAAACAAAACTGATCTGATCCAAACATATTTTTTTTGATAATTTGAATACATTTGCTGCCACAACCATAAAATATGAGAAGTGTGCCCCAAATTACCCCGGGTGACCCTACTATAAATGCATGATCATTACCTGTGATGTTTATGTTTAGGTTGTGTGTGAAGAAACTAACATAGCCTCTGAACAGTTTAGAAGTTATTCAAAGCATTTATTTTGTGTCCTTGCTGAAGCAACATATTTCCCCCTCAATAAATTCTTTGTATAAAATGTTTCCACCTCGGTGTTCTGTGTGTGGGCTGTTTGTTGAGGGCAAAGTAATGACATGTTTCATTACCAATGTGCCAATTTAGGCCTTTGGGAAGTTAGGCTAGTCACACTTGCATAATTGGTCACAGCTTTTACCGTGTGCACATGTATTCTTCTCTAGCTCTTCATGAAAAGTTCTCCTATTTTGTTAGAAAGGATCGGATTACAACGTATGTATCTTCGTGGATCCATTGCTAAACTGCTAAAGATTAAAAACCTTAACTCTTGCCTCCCCAGCTGGCCAACACCGAAGAGTACATTGAGGGGCAGTCGACTGGTAGCCTCGGCGAAGTGCTGGTGCGCTGCAACAACGTCCTCTACATCAGGGGCGCCGAGGAGGAAGATGATGAGGACGGACAAATGAGAGAATAGATACCTTCACCCGTTGGGCGTGCACAATTGATAGCGGTCGTGTCCTTAACTGGTTGGCCATTGAGTTGCAGAACGAAGAAAATATTTTCAAGTAACCGTTGAATTATTTTCCGATGTGGTTCGACCATTAGGAATTAGTGGGAAGAGCACATAAGTCGCTCTGGTTATTTGTCTCGCACGGATCTTCTTGGAAGCAATGCGAACGTTTCAAAGAGTTTTCTGAACTGACATTGAGATCCTACACCCATCAAAAAAATCGTTATGACCGTCAATAGTTGCCTTCAAATTATTTGTTACATACTTTAGTATAATGATCGGTCACAGTTGGCAGTTGAGCCCATACAAGTTCAATAGACGCCATCTATATTGCTGCATCAAAATTTTGTTACTAATGACCTGATAACTATCGATCGTGTGGAGTTCAACGGTTTTCAGCCCTGGGTAGCATCTGCAACATCTTTTATTTCATTATAGAATTTCATCCTCAGTCATACTTAAGTAGCTATACGGTGTATGTCATTTGAATAGATTGGTTGTTTGACACTTTATATGGTAAATTAATTCGTGCTTCTAAAATGAATGTTCACGACGTTAATACAATAATTCCATGTAAATTGTTACATGATCGCCTAGTAAATGTTATTTAGTCTTGGCAACCCAATCAAACGGTTTATAGTTAATTCGAACATCCAACCGCCACTGTTTACCCAATCATCGTTACAGGTCCACCCAGTAGATGAATAAGAATTTTAACTCCTTATTAAATATGTACTGTAGTCATTCCTACATGTTATTTGCTATGATATCTTAGCAATAGTTTCAATTTACTAGACAGAAAAGGAATTCATAATTCACGCTTGGTTGATTGGTTTATGTATATCCTAACTTTAAGATAAGTTATGATTGATCTTTAAACCTTGAATAAAAAGAAAACTTTTGGTTTACGTGGGATTTTCTGACACCTTTCTGCCACTTTCGAAAATCATAGTCACGTCTGTCCTGAAATACGACGTGAGTCGTCGCATACAAATTGTATGATAATAT
>SDVV010022938.1:0-12850 GCA_016164225.1 Gammarus roeselii | reverse complement strand
CTCAAACATTAACGCGAGGCGCCTCCCCTTCTATAAGATTTTAAGTTATTGGGCACAGGGCACAGGCAGACCAACACGGGCGGCCACCGCAGAAGGACCTAAAGTTGAGTATTGGTGTAGGACCTTTGATCCCTTTATCGTAGAGTATGTTAGGATTTCACTGACTCGTTGATTAAAGAACCGTAGCTATTGTGAGTGTTTTATTTCTGACTTAGTTACCCAAATTATTCATTAGGAGGTTAATAGCGAGAAACTCACAACACTTAGGGAGTTAATAGGGAACCAAAGCGAAGACGACAGCCCCTTCTTAAGAAATATCATTCCTCATGAAATTCCACCACCATTCAAATATGCCATTCTAGCAAATGGTAACACAACACTTGCAGAGATTGGTAAAGCAGTAGATCGGGAATTACAAAAAATTACCGACCTAAATATCACCTCAGTCAACATGATGGAGACCATATAAACAGCTTGGGGACAGGGTCAGCAGCCAAAATGGGAAGCGTCCCAGTCCGAAAAATGTGACGGAGAGATCAACCGCATTTCTGAGCTTGACCTGCGCAACATGGTGCTGGGGACAAAAAAAAATCACTCATGGAGAGACTCATAGAGCGCCTCGAGCGACAAATGTCTTCTCTTGAAGAACGTCTGGTCAGGGATCAGCAGAACCTGCTCCAACGCGTTCAAAAAATGGAACAGCGCCTTCAACAGCAGCATGGAGCCAACAGAGCGCGTAGCCAATCAAGAATTTAATCGAATCCTGCTCCAGGTCAAACAAGATGCTATTTCCGTGCTAAATTTGGCAACGAAGCATTTCGTTGCATTGAACCATGTGACATGGCACACCTCCTACCAAAGATGGGAAACTAAGGTTCCATAGCGATACCACGAGCACCGTCAGGTAAGTCTCGTCTCCTTGTTTTGCATGATAGTGCAAATAAACTTGACTTACTGATTGACACACGAGCTGCTGTAAGCGTCATTCCACCACTTTGATCAGATATGAAGAATGATGAAGTGAGCAACTTGCGCTCAGCTAATAATTCTCTAATACCAACCTACTGCCAGCGCCTCATGACACTCATCATAGGTGGTAGTGAGAGGGGGTGCCTGCTTGTGCTCCCAGAGTTTATGACCTGTTCGGAGGGTGGTGATTATGTTTGTGCTGATGCACTGCACGGGTGGTGTATAAGATCTTGGGGCACATTTTGAATCTACTAATGGGTTCTGGACAGAGATTTACTGATTGAATACTGTTTTTTGTGAGCTGAACTCATGACACAGGCCACCACGTGAAAATGACGCAAGGGTAGCGCCTACAGAGCTAGTGACTTGAAACCTGAAGTGCAAACACAGTGAGAGATGGCACCAGAAGACAAGACTGTCAGCAGTGCAGGCGGAGGTGAGAATAATGTGCATGTAAATGATGTACTATGTTTTCTAAGAGCAAGAAGAAATGCCATACCAATAGACGACCTGGTAGCAATAGCCAAGACAACATACTGTGCGGGGGAAGCGAAGGAGGCTTTGCAAATATATGTAAGTGTTCAGCCCGAGGCTCCCGATACAGCGCCATCTAGTGGATGAGAGAGACTGTCGTCCCGTCGATGTGCGTCAACAGCGCTCCAGACTGCTATAAAGACTATTCTACGTCTGATGAGTGAAGATGACCCACGTATTCCGCTATTTGGAGCGGTGGACATTGATAAAGTACCCTCTGTTGACTTAAAAAATATAGATGCAGCTCATATTATTGCGCAAACCTGTGACGTCTAAATTGAAATGTCGTCTCATACTGAAGCAATTAAGAAGATTCAACAGGCACTATATGAGGTACTAAGCCTTGCCAAAGTCCCATGCAGTTGTGACTGCAATGCTGAAAGGATATCATTGATAGAAATGTGTATTACAACAATGCTTGCCGAGAATAGGTCGTCCAGTATTCTAGAAGGCATCCATGCACCGATGGCAACTGAAGGCCTTCAGAGTGGTCGTACGTTTGGCAAAGCCGAATCTGCCATTCCACCAGACAGGTCAACGCGGCGCACTATGATACCGCGACCAGCTGTTCAACCAGCCTCACCACCACCAACGCAACCATCACTGATACCACAACCATGGACTCAGTCACCTACTCTCTCCCTCTCGCGAGCACTGTGACCATCATTGACAGCACTAAGCCCCCTACCACCACCACCATCTACGTCACTACCCCAACAACAGCTGAAGGTGGACAACCAACGTAAAAACCCAATACAGTGGCATGGTACAACAGGAAATATCTACAAAAACTCACTATTCAAGCACTAACGATGATGACCAACTGTTGCCGAGCGATCAGCAGGGATTCATAGATGTACCGGCACTTAAAAAGAAACGATCGTTCAAGAAGAACCCTAGCGTGAAGATAGGTAATGGGCGCGCTCGTCATGAGAGTTTCGCGACTAATGGCACTGCTAAACTCTTCGTGTCACTACCATACCCTGGAAGTAGGTTCGCTCTAAGAAGAATGAAGGATCGTGTAAAGCAGCCTAATGGCGAAGAAATATCGTTAAAGTGCATGAAACGTCTAAGCATAGGAGGGAACACGTCCCCCTTTGAAATATACGGGGATGCAAATCTACTGGAGTCCGTGCTCTTTGACGAGAACATTTGGGAAGAGAAAACCTGCCTACAGCTAGTCAAGACCAACGTGCGCGCACCAAAAGACTACAACCAGACAGAGGAAGAAAGTGAAGTTGATGTTAGAGAACGGATTAGGGAGATACAGGTAAAGAGAAAAAGGCGCGTAAGGGACCCAGTGCAGGGCGCGGCAGCTATATAATGGAGGTCAATAACGGCAGCAGAACAGAAATTCGAATAGCCTCTTTGAATTTTTTTGGCTTAGCGGAAAATTGTGATGCCTATGTCGCAGACCTCTGCAAAACAACTCAGTTAGTAGCTTTGTAGGAGACGTGGCTTCATCCCTGGCAGCTTAATTTACCATCCTCTCTGGGAGAAAAGATAGCTTCATTCTCAATTTCCTCGGTTGATGAGACGAGGGAAATCAGGGTGGGGAGGCCACATTGGGGTTTGACATTCATATGACAACAGTCACTGAGCCTAAATATAAAAATTGAGCAGTACGATTGCAAGAAAATTTTGGTTCTGAGCGTTACATTTAATGATACCTCTGTGCTGTTCTTAAATGTTTACTTCCCTTACAACTCCGGTGAAATTCTGGAGGTATATCTCAGATGCATGGGTTTCTTGGGGGTATATTGGAGAGTAGAGAGGAACAATAAGTGTGTATTATAGGAGATATTAATGCCTCCTCACACACAAATAGGTTCATTGAGATTGAATAGCTATTTGATGAGCATAATATTGCATTTCAGAACACAAGGCTGCTGTCATCGGACACGTACACACATGAGAATCACTGTTCTCTTTCCACCTCATGGATAGATCCTACTGCTTTGTACACGCTGTTATTAGATGTAACAATTTCCTGTCAATTACTGCCCGATGTTGCCTGCACGGTTCGTCGTGTTTCAGGGGGAACTCTGAGTGTAGAGGGAATGCAGACTACCAGACAACCTAACTCTTGCGAGGTTAAGACGATTGATTGGAATTTTGAAAATAGAGGACTACTGGACTGATTCTATGCTGAGGTCAATGCCCTTCTTACGAATAATGCCCTTCTCAGAGTGAATGAGGGTGCTGATAACGTAAGATTGAACGATCTGCATGGCTGTACGCGGCAGTGTATATTAATTGCAGGACGGCGTGTTTTTGACAGTAGAAAACCGAGCAAATATTACGTCCCAGGCTGGAATGAATGAGCACGAGAACTGAATTATGCTGTACGAGACGCCGTATATAATTGGATTATTGCTGGAAGACCTCGGGGAGGTTATCTTGCGGTAGCAATGATTTCAACGTCACGGTTTCGTAGAGAACTTGCATTTTTGAGAAAGAACGAACAACAGTTGCGTGCGCAGGCTTTTCTATCAAAATTGCGAAAAAGTATATGTAAAGACTTTTGGAAAGAAATTCGGTCCCTTAATCCTAAAAAAGAAGCACTTCCACTCGCGGTGGCAGGAGTAACTGGAGAAGCAAACATTGCAAGGATCTGGGGGGAGCATTTCCAGCATATTGCGAATTTTGTTGAGACGGAAGAGAATAAGGGTTGGGTGCAAAGCGCCCTCGACAAAGTTTCTGCTGTTAACGAAGTGGTTTCTGTGGCAGAGGTGTGGAGCATTGTTAGAGGCCTCAAAAATAAGAAAGCTGTTGGAAATTACGACAAACCGAGTGAAGTGTTGACGAATGTTTCCCACACTGACTGCAGTGCGGTGGCGCTAACGGTTCACTGAGGCGCACTCTATGAAACGTCAAAGGTGTGCACGCGGGGAAGTGATTTGGTGTTGATGTTGCACTCGAGCTGTCCTCCGCAGTCTCGGGCAACATTATCGCTGTCTTTAGTCTGTCTACGAATACAGTGGTCGAGTATTCGTACCGCTTATGCAAAGATTTTTGCAGATCAATTTGAATACCTTTGCGCCTTGTTTGGCTATGCGGAATGGACCTTCGTAAGGTCTGGTCAATAGCCGCTGTACCGAGTCAACCCTGACGTATGCGTGCGTGCACGATTGCAGCTCAGAATTGATTTTGCCCTTGATTATGATCCATTTTAGAACACTGAATTTTAGGCGTGCCGTGGCTTGGTGTATTTTTGTGTCGAATTTGTTTGGAGCCAAAACATTGTTGTCCGTGGGTTCCACTAGGTCCTCTGGGACACGTAGTGTGCTGCCATACAGCATTCCTGCCACATAACAGTCGAGCTCTGCTTTGGGTGCCGTGAGCAGGCCTAACAGAACTAGTGGGAGGTTTGCGTGCCAATCTTGCGGATTTTGTTGGCACTTGAGGCGTGATTTGAGAGTGCGATAGAATCTTTCGATGATTCCATTGTTCTGAGGATGATATGAAGAGGAGCGAATTTTTCGGATGCCAAGCAATTTACATAATGTGGTTGTTATTTGGCTTTCGAAATCGGCATCGTGATCTGTCGTCAGTGTTTCTGGTACCCCATACCTGGCAACCCAGTTCAGTAGGAATGATTTCGCTACGATTTCTGCAGTCGTGTCCACTATCGGTATTGCTTCGAGCCATCTGCTGTATATATCTATTATAGTCAGTAGATAACGGTAACTATGGCTGTACGGGAGCGGGCCAACAATGTCTATGTGGACCGCTTTGGAACGGTCTCAGACTGGTGCAAAATGTTGATGAGGTGCCTTATTGTGGCGAGTTATTTTGGCCGACTGACAACTTTGACACATTTGAGCTAGTTTGCGAACGATTTTGCTAATATTTGGCCACAACGCCTTAGTCTTAATCATTTGGACAGTTCGCCTGATACCGGGATGGGCGAGGTTGTGCTGAAACCTTATGTAACGCTCGCGCATTCATTTCGGAATGAACGGTCATGGCTGGGGCAGAGAAAATTCGTAGGCGATGCCATTTCTGCAATCTAGTTTGTATGGGTATGCTTCGCCTTTCTGAAAAAGCCTCGAATTGCTCGCCGACCATGGATTTTAATTCCTGATCGTGGAGGTGCGCGTTGGCAAGTTCTTTGAGTGTTATTGCTGGGTCCGCGACCACATTTATCGCATGGTTCTACTGAGCGCATCGGATACTACGGTATCTCTACCGCAGATGTATCGCGCGTCCGAAGTGAACTCAAGAATGTAGAACAGATGCCTTGCCTCGCGAAGGAAGTGCCTGTCTAAATTTAAAGCTTGGATCACCTTTGTTATGGGCTGATAATTGGTGAAGAAACAAAACTGAGTCCCTTGAAGCGCATATTTGAAGTGCTCTATGGCAAGGTACACTGCAAGTAGCTCTCGGGAGAACGTCGAGTATTTAATCTCAGTCTTTGTAAAATATTTGCTAATGAATGCGAGAGGTTCTTCCCTTCCATCTACCGCTTGTTGCAAGACCGCTCCTGCCGCAGTAGCTGACGCATCTAGTACAACTCATAACTGCGCTGATGCGGTTGGGAATTTTAAAGCGGTACAGTTAGCAAGTTGAATTTTTATGAGCATGAACGCTTTCCCTGCCTCGGTTGTCTAAGCTAGTACAGTTGATGTGCCTTGACGCTTGGGCTTTAGTAGGTCCTTTATGGGTGCTAAAGTTTCGGAAGCGTGAGGCAAGAACCGGTGATAGTGATTTACCATGCCCAAAAATCTACGCAAACCGTGCATATCCGGCGGTTTTGGGTAACCTTTGGTGGCTGTGACCTTGCTCGGAAGCGGTTTGATGCACTCTGTGCCGATTTGATGACACAGGAATTCGAGATTTTCCTGGCCGAATTTGCACTTTGCCATGTTCATGACTAGGCTGTATGTTTGGAAGCATTTGAACACGGCTTTGATGTGACCGTAATGGCTGTCTTCGGTTTCGCTTGTTATTAACACGTCATCTACGTAAGTGTATGCATTGTCGATGCCTTTGAGCACTTCGTGCATGAACCTCTGGAACGTTTGGGGTGCGCCATTGAGCCCAAAGGGTAATCGAGTATACTCAAATAACCCAAAAGGTATTGTGACAGTGGTTTTTGTTATGTCCTCTTCGTTGGCATTGTGGCATTGTATGCCGAATGTAAATTTAATTTAGTGAAATATTTCGACGTGCCTACTGGTACTGCGAAGTCATGAACGTGAGGAATTTCGTACTTATCGTCTTTTGGAATAAAGTTGAGCCGCCTGAAATCGTTTGTGGCTCTCCATTCCTCTCCTTTCGGTACGAGGTGGAGCGGAGCAGTCCACGGGCTTGCTGAGGGGCTCACAATTCGTAAACAGAGTAGTTCTTCGAATGTCTTTTTCGCGATTGCAAGTCTGTCTGGGGCTAGTCGTCTAGGCCTGTTGAATATATGTGGCCCTTTTGTTGGTATGTAGTGGGCCGTGCTATGAGACGAGCATTGTTTCGGTTATTAAAGTGTAATCTTTTTAGTAGCGCCCTGCACCTGCCCGGTATTTGGTCGCCGGCGTCGACTATTTGCATCGCAGCTTCGAGACGGGCCCGCGTGGCTTTCGCAGTGAGGCTGGTCGTCGGATCGAGAAGTACCATGTTTTTTTTAAATTGATGGTGCGGCCATAGTGGGTTAGGAAATCTAGGCCTAGAATTGGCATGGTTACATTAGCTATGACAATGTCTCATTGAAAATCTCTACGGAGTCCTAACTGAATGATTAGAGTTTTGCGGCCGTAAGTGGCGATGTTGCTGCCCTTCGCAGCTGTTAGCATCGCATTTGCGCCCTGGGATCTATTGTCTGCAGTCGCTGGGAGACAACTGAGTGCACGTCCTGGTACAGTATATTCTCATGACCGTATTTTTTTTTAATTTGCCCGAGTCTATATTGTTGGCCACACTTAAGACTCGGGTTTGGCGTTTCCAAAAGTCCAATTTCACGGTAGGTCGCATTTCGTGGCCTTATAACCAAATTTAGAGTGATACCAACACGTATAAATTTTAGAGTTATCACAAGGCTTTGAACGACTTCGTTGCGGCAATTTTAAACGATCGGTGCGCTCTCTGCCGCCACCCCACGTCGGACTGATTGCTCTAACTTTTCGTGCTTTGCAGCCAGGGCTCGTGATGCTCGTTTGGAGTTGTTTGATAATGTCTGTGAGTTGAGTTATTTTGCTCTGTGGTGTCGCCGCTGGCGTTGCTGGCTTTAGTGACATCGGAGCGAAATTACACGCGTTGACGCTGTTCGTTGCCGGCTTGCAGATTTGTGCTATTGCCGTGCCGTTTCGTGCCTCTACCTCCATGATGCGGGCAGCCCTAATTTTTCCAGGCCTAACGTGTCTACTGCTAACGCAAGTATTGTTTGCACATTTGATGGGAGTCTTTGTAGATTTTTTTTTCATGAATGTTTCGTCAGGCTTGGCCGGTCCATCAACTAATGTCAGTATTTAACGTAGTAAAGCTAACGGCTTACTGTCGCCAAGTTCTTCGCTTCTCAATAATTTTCCAAAACGCTGGCGTGACAAAAGTCCGTAACTCTTTTGCAGCTTGGTTTTGAGGGTAGCGAAAGGATTTTCCTTGAGAGGATTTAAGATGATATTTCTTATTTCCGCCGCTACATCCGGTCTTAACGCACCAATCACTACTTTAAATTGGACCAACGGGTCGCTTATCGCTTGAAGGTCAAATAAAGTATCGACCTTCGCAAACCATAACGGTACATCGCTTGTATTGAACGGTGGAAGCTAGACCGAAATCGGAGTTCTCGGTGTCGTCACCGAAGGTGGTGGTGGTAGTGGTGGTGGTGGAACGTTTCCGTCGGTGTCCACCATGTTCACTTATTGCACGCACTTGGTTCTTAAATTGCAAAACATAATTCGGTATGAACTTAAAATGAATTGTACCGAGAACGAACGGTAGTGAGTATCTCGGAATTCGCTGTTATGCAATTATGGACGTTGTTCAATTTGAATCGCCGTGACACTGCATCAAAATTTGAACGCTCTGATTCGTATATATTTTTAGAGTCTGAACAGTCACGATATGTATAATATGAAAGTTTATGCAAAGATTATTGTCGTTAATTTGAAACGCTACAATGATAAATTCTGATGTAACGCATTTATTTTTGGTTTTAAGTTATACACAGTTACAATTAATGCCCCGTTTGGCACTGTACTTGACAAGACAGTCAATATCAACACTCGGGGCTTGGTTGTCGCTGCTCGTGCTCGGCTGATCTGAACAGTTACAAATTATGTTCCGCGAGTCGTTTCCTCTAACGCAGTGATGTTGGCAAATGTTCTGTCTCTGTCCCGCCGGACAGTTAGGTTTGACACGCGGTGTCTCTCTGTCTGTGTTGTCCCTTAGCTGGGCGCTGCGTGCCGTGCCTGTCCTCCCGCTTGTGCTTGCTGCTGTGAGCGGTGGTCTGCGGGCAGGGGGCGTTGCTACCGACTTGCTGCTTGGGCAATGCCTGCCGCGTGTGTGACCGCACCGCATGCTGCTCTTTGCGCTGGCTGTTCGCACTGTATTACCGGGTTTGCCTAACTGCTAGTGCTGCGTTGACGCTTTTAACATGACTAAATTTGAGCAGTGTGGCCTGCGTCAAGTTTATTTGAAAGTTGTGCAATAGCCTTCTGCTGCGTTATTGTGATATTTTGCGCTGTGCAGCCGCCGCGGCATTCGTACATGTAATAATAAAAAAATTAAACCATGACATGTATTTTGAAGACTCATAAGGTGGAGATGATGGACAAAAATGAAATTGTAGACAATATTATAGGTTTCCTATGGGAAATGAACACACAAATGTACCTGGCTATCAGCTCAATGCAGTTTAACGAGGCTATGCATGTTCTCCGTGAAATGAAATGCAATGACATAAGCTAAGCAATACGTGGATTTGCTGTTTTCCAGCACATGCGGAGTGAAAATTTCTGAGTGTTTTCTGCAGACATTCTATTTAACATGTTGACACTCTCGACCACTGAAATACATGTGAATTATATCAACATGAATATTTCCTCGACCAAGGGAAATGATTCGATAATCAAGTGGGTTATTTAGAACTGTGGGTTTTTGACCGACGTTAGCTGTATGCTTCATTGCCACGCTGCCACTAGTTCTGCATTGCTGCTGTGCTCGCTGCTCTGTGCGCTGCCGTCAAAGTTCATTGCATTGAACTTGACTGAATTTGAGCAGCGTGGCCCACATCAACTTTATTCAAAAGTCGTGCAGTGGCCTTCTGCTGCGTTGTTGTTGATTGCGCTGCGCAGCTGCTGCGGCATGCGTGCATATGATAATCTTGAAGTTAAACACACACATGAATGTTATGAATCATCTCTGAAATGATCATAACTACTCGGCAGGCGTGAGGTTCACTGATGAAATAAAAAAATTATATCGCGTGGTTTAATTGAACACTGCATTTGACATTTGGGATGCATGGGAACGTGTGCCTGTTTTGGCCGTATTTCCAATGACCGTTATCATTGGTTATTTGTCATTAAAGCCATTTTGCATTATTATTAATTCACTACACTTGAGTACTTCGTGGTTTGTGGATTCAATGAATTATGCACGTCATTGAGAATGTTTCTGTTTCTGTTCCATTGAAAACTTGAATGCATAGGACAATGTATCTTTGTGCACGAGGCTGATTTTTTCCAAAATGAAATGATTATTTTGAATCACTGAACGTGCATTTGCCTCAAGATTTACACATAATTTGACACGACTGCGACTCGATGCATTATGATCGCAAATTCATATTATGTAATTGAAGTCAAATTTAGAACTAAGTGGTGTTCTGCTGCCAAACCCATATAATTTTTGTTGACGCAAGGGGCCGAGATGCAGGCAATCAGGTGTGCTGCGGTCCGGGCGTGGCCATCTGGTAGCATGTACGGTGGTATGCAGGCCTCTGCGTACAGTTGAGTCACGTGGTCCAGTCACATGCTCATGTCATGTCATAATGCCATTTCTGGGTATTTTTGAATGTTGGAAGGTTTGAATGGTGTTCATTATTGGAGCTGAAGCACTGTTTTATTTTTAATTTATCTCCTTAGGTCTGTTTTAATTGAGAATAGTTTCTGGGGGTCACCAGTTTAATGGTATCTCCTATATGAATTTTAGGGGATTACCCTTAATGATATGGACCCAAGGAGGTGTAAATACGTGAGAATTCATGTGCAAATTTAGTTTATTGGTGAGATCTGATATAATTCAATTCAAATTGTAGCACCACATGAAAGATTTTAAAAGTAATTTTAATAGAAGAAAACAGTGAACGTGGTGACTGATAAAATAAGCATTAGATAAATGATATCACGATCAAACATAATGAGGCGAGAATATTATCGCCACGCGTTAATTAAAGCAATAAATAATATAGTCTCTTGTCATAGTGGTTGAGTGTTCATGTCGCTCACAAGGACTTTGTCGCCTTGGTGAGCCTGACAGACAAGAAAAAAAAAACACTTTACGTACAATTGTTGTAGAACTTGTAGAATGCATTAAAAAACTAAACTCAGCTGAAACAACACGACCAACGACGCTGATCGAACACAAGAGTATAGGGTGCACTAGAATGTGAGCATTACCTTAAGAACAACTGGCTGCTGCCTCTGATTTAGGCTGAGTGAGGGTTAGCCTGGCGGTCGGGCTTGAGCCTATGGCCTTGCCGACACATGATTAGCTACAGCCAGACTGGGCAGACTGCTGATGTGACTGTGCCAATTATTCTCTATTTCTAATTCAAAACTTGTCTCCATACGCTTTAAGCTGTATAGATATTGCTATTTGAACTAGGGCTAGTAATGGGAGAAAAATATTACTATAATTTGTCTGTAGTTCTTAATTTAAAAACTCTCCTTTAATCCTGGACTTAGCATTTCAAAATCCCTGTGCCGCTTCCCAGATGCTGATTTGCTCGCGTCCACTCCTTGTTGCCGCTCATGGCGCTGATTGGTGGTGCCAAAAATCCTTGTTGCTGAATGATTTTTCGCAGTATAGGCCGGGAACTTTGGGCTGCAGTTCCGCACTGCTTGATGGCAAGTTGACGTGCGGAGGGATTCCCGCCGCCAGAGGGAAAACTACATCTACGACACATTTCCAATAGGCGTTAATACAATGGTCTAAAATAAAATACCTTAATCATAAAAAAATACATTACTTGCTGGAAGTGAACTGAGGGACAGCTGTCGTGAGGGAGAGCAATGCGAAACTTGTCTTCGCAAGCCCTTACACTCTCTTCCTTTCTGGCTGCATTCATGTCAAGGAGCTACCAAGAGAGGTAATGCGTGTAACTGTGATTCATCTTCGGAAATGTAAAACGAAGAACCCTACTGATATAAATACATATCGCCCCATTGCTATTGCCACCTCAATTTCCAAGGTTCTCGAGCAGGCTACTCCTGCAAGATTGCAAACATTTCGTCTACCGCGAACAGTCCGTTTCAATTCAAAGAGGGCCATGGAACTGAAATGATGATGTTTGCATTGAAACAAACTGTCGAGTATTACAGATGTAGAGACTCGCCTGCTTTTCTGTGTTTTTTAGATGCGAAGAAAGCTTTTGATAGAGTAAATCCTTGGACTTCGTTCAGAAAGTTAATTGCGAGAGGGGCCCCTCATCATATTGTGCACTTGCTTGCATTTGGTACCGGGAACAGGAATTCCTGGTGCGGTGGGTAGTTCCAAATCGGCCACTTATAATTGTAAAAACGGAATTAGGCAGGGAGCTCAGCTATCGCCACTGTTGTATAACGTGAACACTGATGAGTTGAATTACCTTCTAAGTTGGCAAAACTAAGGGTGTCATGTCGCCAACTGTTGTGTTAACAATCTTAGTTATGGAGATGATATGGTGTTGTTGGCACCGACTCTCTCATCACTGAAAAAGCTTCCTGATATCTGTAGTAATTTAGCTGAACCCCATGAAATTGTATTTAATACTGCAAAAACTGTTTGTATGCAAGTTTGACCGAAGGGTCCTAATTACTACCTATCGACTGAGATAAAACTAGGCGGTGTTGCACTGGATTATGTAGATGAATTTCAATATCTAGGGCACATCATCACAGCAGATTGCACTGATGACAAGGATGTTGCAAAGCAAACAAGGCGGCAAAATGCAATTGGTAACATGCTGATACGAAAATTCTCGTTTGCACCAAGGGAAGCTAAAATCCAGCTCTTCAAATCATATTGTTACCCGGCTTACTGTAATGCACTGTGGTGGAAATACTTCCAATAAAGCGTGAGGAAATTGACAGTGAGTTATAATGACACATTTTAACATGCTGATACGAAAATTCTCGTTTGCACCAAGGGAAGC
>SDVV010022937.1:0-12850 GCA_016164225.1 Gammarus roeselii | reverse complement strand
GTTTAAATTCATCTCTACGAGTGATGGGATGCCTTTTGTATCTACGGTACAGTCTGTCCTTCTCTTTTTGTGAGGCAAGTAAACCAGGTGTCATCCACGGATTCTTAGCTTGTTTGTAGCTGAGTTCTATAGTTGTAAGCGGAAAATGCATCTCGAACAGTTCAATTAATATACTATGGTACTGCGTGAAAGCATCGTTTGAGTTTACTGTGGATAGTATCTCATTAAAGTCGTACGCTCCCAGCGCCTCTCTTAAGCTTTGAATGTTACGGTCGCTATATTTACGATAGGTAATTATAGTCGGATTACTGGGTTCGTGAAAATTTGGTTTCTGAATAAAAATTGGGTAATGGTCGGAGACATCGGAAATGATCACAGCTGCACGTGTTACACTATTAACATCGTTAGTGAAAATGTTATCTATTAATGTTGCGGATCCAACAGCTGTACACGTTGGTTTAGTAATTAATGGGTACAAACCATGTGAAAGGAAATTATTACAATAGTCAGCAACCAAATTCGATCTATGATACTGAAGCAGATTTACGTTGAAATCACCCATAATAAACACTTTATCATGGGCTACGTCGATGCCACTGATAATTTCATTCATCTCCAGCGAGAAACTTTCTACCGATATTTCAGAAGCTCTACGGTAAACCATACCTTTTGTATTAACTTCGTTATAACTATAAATGTCGACCAAAAGAGTCTCAATTCCTGGCCTGATGAAAGAGAGTTCAGGTCTCGGTACAACAGTTAGCCTGTTTTTTATAAATAAACAAACGCCTCCCTTATTACTCATATTATTGTTTGTATACAAATTGTAACCTGATAAATTATATACAGTAAGTCCTGTAATTCATTTGTAAATTTGGTCTTCACAGAGCCCTAGCACAGTAGGTGCAAAATGGTCTGTTATATTGATTTGAAGGCTAAGAAAGTTCTCTTTCAAACTTGCAACATTTAATGCCATGCAGGTGAAATTTAGAGTTTTGAGCAGTTAATAGAGAAGTTCGGGGGGCTGCTTGTTCATTTACAAATATGTTATATTTAAATTTTGTTACAATCATCTCCTGACACGAAAAAAATACAATGTTGAAGAACACACACCAATTTACAATATTTGATGACATATAATGGAGAATATCGACTGAAAGAAAGTTGTTGATGATGTTTTCTACAGTCATATTCAAGTACGGTAAAAGTGAGATAACATACCGTGTGCTTTTTTTTGTGCAATTGCAACAAGTCGAGCATGACACTCAATGCAAGAGTTGGACTAGAGGAATGATATTGTAGATCAAAAAAGATAAAAATTAATCGATGGAAGCCTGCCACTAATGAAAAGTTGATTATTAGTCATCAATACAGTCATTACTAATAGCTGCTTTAGACAAAAGGGAGCTGCTCGGGACTGGATGAGTTATAACTCCTCTTCTCCATACTCGTGTGTCCGGATATTTATACGTGAACTGCGTCGGGGTTTATTGAACAATTCATTTGTACAATCGTCACTAATAAGCCGTGATGGCGATTGCCATCCCAAGATGGTGTATTCGCTCTTTTCACCTTTTCCACTGTCGACTGTTGAAGTCTGCGGCAGCCGGCTTTTGGGGTGACATACTTCGCCACTGGCCCATTTCCCTCTAGCGAGCTTGGCTCCGCTGTTCATCAACTGGTTACCCAACTTAGGAAGTACTTCTGCCACAGCTACCGCAGGCGACTGGATTCGATGGTTTACTTGTTGATGTTGTTTGTCCACTTGTTCAGAATTTGTCGCCAGTTTTTGATTGTTGGAGTTTGGATGCTTAAAATGAATCCATATATACTGAGTTTAACATAAGAACCAATCGTCAAAAATTATTATTTACCATGTGAATCTGTTTAGAATATGGAATTAAAAAGATCACCTTAGTCAGGGATTTCCTATAACTATTTTAGTTATTGAATGAGCTGTCCCTGTTATACAGGTAAAAATGATCATGATCGATGTTAGTCGAATAATATAATTCGTCGGTTTGTTTGTGATTTGCGTGAGTTTCCGGCTTTCGGTAAAGTCTCGAATATAATAACACAAAGTTTCGTTTCCGATATTTATAAATATCAAATTCTGCTTTCACAGGACGTTTGCTAGCGATTTACTTTTTGAGTATATTTCCCATAGAAATTGACACTTGCAAAAAACTGTTGGCAACACATTCTTCGAGCTTCAAATGCGGCCATCACTCAAACATTCCATCACATAAGCATTCATCCTTTTCCTCTCTTCTATTCCCACATCAAACGCCACACAATTTTACACTTTAGGAAACTGAAATTTCATCCAGTCAAAACAATTCCTTCCACTATTCAAGTCAACAAGAATCAAGTTCGAACCTCATGCCCACCGACTCCATCAATGATCAATTACCTTCTTGCACCGTGAACACTTAATAATGAGCGGTGTATTGCCACGGGGAGGCTGGTAAGGGAACACCGAACCAATTTGCTGTTATCGAACATTTCGAGACTGTCCATCTCAGGGTACAGTTTCTTGAATTCTTGTTTACAAGAGAGTGGAAAAATCTTCTTGGTTCCAAATGTCCTCCAGCTTGAGATGCAAATACGAATACGTGTTCACATAAAATAAAATCGCGATTCAGTCAACGACAGAACCATTTCCCCCCGGTCCTCTGCGAGTAAAATGTAATCGTTATTTGTCAATACAACAGGATGTGGATATTGGTTGATATATCATTGTGCTAAATCATGTTGTGAGAGTACATCTTGGATAATTGATTTAAATTATAAAACATGAATGAGAGCAATTATATGGAATAATAGGAATCTTCAACCGTCAACGAATTCTCAGCGGCTTTTATACATATTAACCGCTCAGTGTTTATGCCCATGGTAGCCTGGAAGACATTCCGCCAGCGGGGGCATCGGTCTACCCTCACGGACAGCTGGGTGTTCCTTGTGCGTATGTGTAGCCTGTCTATGTAAAATGAGGGTCGCTCCAGCCTGGTATGGACATACCAGGGCTTTCGAGAGTCTGGATGCTCTGATAACTCCTTGAAAGAATCAATAATACATTGAATGACTTTTTGAGAAGCATAATTGGAAACACATGTTGACTGATTAAATACTTCGCACAATAATTCATTCAATAAATGTGTCGTATAATTGATACAAAGTAATGAAATTTAAATTGGGTTTCACCCCTTCTTCATCCCTAGGCAAGACTAACCTAACTACGCAAGCTGCCAGGGCCGCTGATTGCACTTCAGGTATATTATGAAAAATTATCAACGCCAGATCTAAATGAAATAGAATTGGAAGGATTGACAAGCAATACGTTGATATTGATGACCAGCCTGCCAATAAGAGTCGTTTCGGGATGAAAGAGTGGGAAAGTTGTTGAGAATAATATACTTTATTTCAGGTGATCCATCAAATTTGCTCTCAAGTCTTTTTCTTCAGGAAGGACTGAATAAGATCAAAAAGATACCCTTGCATTATCTCACAATAGCGAATGTAATTCATCCGGATTGCACCGATCAGGAGGATACAGAAATACGTTATGTAGCAAAAAACACACACATGCCTGTACAATGATTGATTTACCACTAAAAAAGATTGGTATGTGTTTCTCAGAACGTTTATCCTGGAAGAAGCTCCCTGTTTGGAATTGCAGAAAAAGTTCAGAACATGTTTCGTGACCTTAACAAAAGATTTGAATTGAATTGAAACTTCTGAGCTGATCCTGAAAACTTCATTGAAGGCTTTAATTTGTCCCAGGGCGACTGAGTCCATTTAGAAGAAGTACCAGCTGAGGGTGGATGACTTATTCGTGATATATTTATTGACCTTCTGTATCTTTCTGATCGAAATGAATGGAATACATTCATATCTCATCTGTATTTGAACCGTACAACATTTCCAGGAAGATGAGTTTCAAAAAGGGATTGTAAATAATAAAATAGTTTGTCTAATAGAAGTGACTTTTTATGATGTTGTATTCTATATGACGTATATTAAGTCTCAATGTTCATGTCGTCGACGTCAACCGATGAATTTTTTCAGAAAATCCCAGCATCACGATGTGGTTTATTGCTAATTAATAAAATGGGTAAATGATAGTTGCTAGTTTTAAAATGTTCCTCGACTGATTAATGTAAATAGACTTTCCCTATTTTGTTCTAAATGTTAATAGTGTGTTTATCAACTGCTGATCGCTGATCAAATAAGTTTCTATTCTGTACAAACATTAACGCTAAATTTTGTGTCCAGACCGATCTGAATCTGGGCTGGTCATTTCTATTGCTTCTTAATAAAACAGGCAACCCATAAACAATTAAGTTCAATCGTTGAACAATATCCCAATTAAAATCATCAAATAATCGTTTATTTTATATGTTGCTTGTTTATTGCTGAATATAAATGTTTATGACAGTGTAAATAATACACAAAATAGACACAAAAGTTAGATAAAAACAATTCCCCAAATACTGCACATAGACAGAGCTGTGAACGCTACTGATAAAAACACGGGCTGCTTCCACTACCGCTAATGGTGAAATATGTTCCGGCGCTACCGCTCTCGCTAGTGGCTGACACAAGTAGCGCCGCTAGTGCTAGCTCTACTTCGAGCGCTAGTTTTAATATAATCCAGAATCAATCAGGCTTATGTCAGTTGTTTTATAAGTCTTAACTGCACATATAGATATTGTTGTGGTCAAATTCGTCGCTCATTGCCCAATAAACACATTTTTACCTCACACCACGAGTGACACTTGTTGACTGATGCGCAGCTGCAGCCTGCAGCCAACTTGCAACGATTGGGCAACGGTCGAACAACACCGCGTCCCAAAGCGTCTCATGCCGGTATCAAGTGAGAGAATACGTTGCTGTTCTCACTTCGCCTGCGAACGCGTTCTGAAATCGTCGTTTAGGCCAGAATGTTAGAGTTTACTTGCTTGTTACATTTCAAAAGCAGCGTCAGCAACTAGCGCGTAAAACGCCGTAAAAACTAGCGGCTCTGGCGAATTCGTTAGTGATTTCAAAATAAAGCGACGCTTGTGGTTCCACAGGAAAAAAAAAACGGCGCTAAATAGCGCCGCTAGTTTTAACGGCGCCAGTTACAGCTATCCATGTTGATATTATTTTTTTATTGATGTAACACCAGTGGTTTCCAGAGAGAGATAAGAGGTAATTCAAATTACCAGATCATCTGATAGCAGAAGCAGCTAATGAGCTGATTTTCATATGCCCCCAACCTGCCCAATTTAATTGAGCAAGTAAATACTTTGCATGATGTCGTCCTAGAATGTTTGCCAACCTGACCCGAATCAACGTGCTCCTAGACCGTTCTGGTAACTCACTCTGGTTTCCAACACTTCCACCCCATATCCCTTATCCCCCTCCCGTTATCACCTTTCTCATACTCCCCGCATCAACTCTAGAATCGCACGGCAATCTTTGAGAGTGAGGGACCAAATGCGCCTAAATAACAAACACATAGTGTAATAATCACCAATTTATAGTCTGCACCAGATATAAGGAATTAAGAGGGCCACAATGACCACCAGTAAAGGGAAGTGATCAACTATCGGGTCGCTGGGTGGCAGGACGTCACCAAACCAGCTGTGTCATTAAGAACTCCTCTTGCGGTGTGGAGGAGGGGTTCGGTTTAGATGCCCTCATAGATTGGTAAGAGCACATTTTTGTGTACAATTGAGTGCATGAGTAGTGGAACGGACGGAATAAAGTTGATGCCGTGGAAGAGTTACTTGCGTGATGGCCAATTCCTACGTGTGATTGAATAGTTGTTTATTAACTTACCCACGAACCGGAGGAAATGCGTAACTACTAACAGTAACACGATTTATAAACTGAATACAGAAACTACTCTTAAATTCCATATTATTCGATTTTGAATCCCACAATAATGACCATTGATGTCTCTCCAACGTTGATCTACTGATAATCCTGTTGTTGCTGCAGAAAGTAAACAGACATTGTCCAAGAAAATTTGGATAATCGAAACTGACATAAGTACTTTGTGGCGAATCACATTTCGTAATGAATATTCCGTCAATACCTATAACCTTTGTGTCATAGTCTTCATGAAGATTAATTATTTTGATCTGAATTTCATATTATACCTTTTACTACCAGCCTATAAACTTTCAGTTCTTATCGTCTAGTCTATGACCTCTCCTAAGGTCTTCACAGCCCAGAGGCGCCCACGAGAAGAACTTTTTCGCGTCTGCTGTCGTTTCCCAGCAGGGGTTTTACAACACCCGCCTTTACGGCCCATGAAAATACTAGGATATTGCCAATGAAGGAAAATCTTTGAGGAAGATCACTGATGGAATGTTATGCACAGAGGAGAGAGCTAAGATTGCACAAATTGTATAAAACACTCCCACGTTATGTTTCTAGTCATGTGTGTAGATCTTACATAAAAACTGGAGATTGTATGCAAGTTGGTGATTGTTACGTGTACACATACAAATAACGTCCAGGAAAAAAACAAAAAAACATGTATTAGCAATTTCGTGATGCATGAATCTATGCATGGAGAAAATTTAGTATTGAATAACAGCTCTTCCAGTGAGTATGAGACAATGACGGAACATAGGACCGGAGGTAAAATGAGAATGATCGTGAATGGAAGAGTTTGGCCCGTCCTTGAAAAGCTACCATTCCTTTCGCTGTCTCGTTGTGGGACGGGACCAAAGTTTGGGTGGATGTATGATGTGAAGCAGGCGTTAGGAAGGAGAAACTTGAGTGTTGAGGTAGCGAGAGAGTGTGCAATGAATAGGCGTGAGTGGAGAATGATTGTGAACGGAAGATTTTTGACGCTGCTCGGGTAAACTTTCCCGCCCTTGTCATCTCGTCTTTGCTGGTTGGGGTGGGAGGGGGGGGGGGCTGGGTTCATCATTACGCGGCAGGGGTAAGTAAACCAGTCATGCTGTCGGGCCCTGCTGCCGACACTGACCTCAGACCACACTCGTGACCCGGAGGGTGTGTGGCGGGATCTCCCATTCGGACCCTTTAGCGCAAAAGAGCTAAGTTGTGTGAGTGGAAGTGTATTAGAGGAGTGAGAGATGCACCTTGCCGTCGGTCACTCCCTATTCTGGGGAATTCGGCCCAGTGTCTGTACCTGTATCTGCTGGCTGTATGAGACAGTCTCAGTCTAATGGACAGATACGAAACCACTAATTGAAGCCGTCAACAACAACGTACCAATCAACAATTCCTTACCACTTAATTTGCTTTGATGGTGAGAACAAAACCTTGAAAACTCGACATTGTAGGGGATTTGGGTGGTCTTCAGTAGTCTATACATGATGAACTAGTGGCCAGTGTTCGGCAAAATAAACTATTCAGGTACATTTTAAGGTGTATTTTTAAATAAATACTCTCACAAATTAGATAAATTGTGTATTGGAACCAATACGCAAATAGAGCAGACCGACGCTTCTTCGATGCCTTCCCGCAAGAAGGGGTCCCAGTTGTCAGGAGCGAGTGTTGTAGGATTACATGCAAACGACTGTTCTCACGATTTCTTTTGTTGAGTCGGTAAATGTTTTGTAAGGATTTTTTATGTAAAATGCACGTTTTTACAAGAAATATGTATGTCCTGACGGGAATAATTCATGACCAAAAAATAATATAATATCAAAAACTTCCGTAAGTTGACACATGTCGCTCGTATAACAGCTAAGGAACATAGACTTCCCTTGTAAGGAAGTCAGGTTAAGAGCCTGCCTCTCCAATGATGAATGATAGTCAGTTAACCTTTTATGTAACTGCCGGTGGAGCTAATTGCAAAACCCTAAATATGAGGCGCCCTAAATATGAGTCACCCTACATCGCCAATAATTGCAAGCCCTAAATATCAGTCACCCTACAACGCCAATAATTGCAAGCCCTAAATATGAGTCGCCCTAAATCGATAGTGAAAACTTTCTTCAGAATTCTAGGACAGAGTGACGTAGGAACATTAACATTTTTCATGATAATTTAATGTGAAATACAGGTAGGGATGCAGTAATTACAAAAAGATCAGCGGTTTACGCAACCACATATGTATAGTGCCGAGGAAATGTAAAACAAAAGAACAACCGTATTACTGACTATTAATCTGAATGAGTAAAGTAATCATGTTATTGTGCAGGTGGATACAGACACCATCCTCCTCGCACCAGACCATCCTGGGGTCGCTCACCATAACTGGAGTGAGATAAGACAAACTTTAGAAGAACAGGAGTGTCAGCAGAAGCAGTTAAACACGAACAACGTCATTATTAGCATTATATATAAACCTTGTTACATAATAGCTAACATTTAGTTAGTAACATTGAAATTCATTAACATCAATTCAGTAGGGTGTTGCGCCAATGATGACATAAGATTAGTCAGTGCTCGAGTGATGGTCAAATGAGCGATACTTTTAACCGGCGCAGATAAAAATGATACAGATTAAAAATCAACAGTGAAAGGTTTTCACAAGACAATCGCCTGATGAGAACCGCTAAAATAATCCGAAATAACTTTTTCTGATTATCTCTAAGAAAACTGTTTGGAAGACTGCCTAAGTGATTTCTTCCAGTTGCGGGAACTCGGGGACCTGTAAAGAAACCCTGAAACCTTGAAATACCGAGACACTTTTCAGAAAAGTCTTATTTCGGGCGAGGGCTGCAGATCTTCTTATCCTACGAAGGCGTCTTCAACTTGAGTGCCATCCCATGTCAGTCTTTCGACCAGCTAAACTGACAAAACAAACAATCGTGAAAATAATGGTGCTCGCAGTAGTTCAAAGTGAAATAAAAAACTCAAAGTTCATTTGTATTAAATGTCGAATAAATCAATGTGATCCGTCAAGTACTTGACTGGAAGCAGTTCTATTTAGTTTTTGACAACCAAAGCGACTAACTTTGCCCTTCCCTATGGAACTTTACCAACTAGCGCTTCCCTGACGCGTAACAGAACTTAGTGCAACACAAACACAGGGACGACTGCATAGGTTGATCTTGATATGAAGATTGATCTAATTGCAGTAACGGTTACAAAATTGACACTCTTGAGCCGGGCTGGAAGCGGCAGTATTATGGTCTGATGCCACAACTGCTGTCGAGCGATGGGGCCAAGGGTCTCCCTATCTTTTGGAGGAATAAGAAATGAACGGCAGAGGCATCTTTTCGGGGCCTTCAGGGCCCATTTAAAACAAGATCTCCATACTGTTGATGCATTTTGTTTTATTTTGTACGTAATGCTTGGATGACCCCCTTACTTTGCAACGTGAGAAAAAATCGTGTTCCACTGTTAATATATCGAGAAGCATGCTTGAATTGCTTCCTTACTTTGCTATTAGGGTAAAAATTGCGTTAAACAAATAATTGCAAAGAAAATAAATCGCAGGGTTAAATTATATTATTAACCTAAGTTGTAAGACATTTATGATTTCACATTTTACCTATCAAATATGTTATCAGTTTGCCGGTCAACACACTAATGTGAATAAGATGACGGCAAATGCCAACAAGACTCAGGTCATGCTATTTTCGCGCATGAATTTAGCCTTTGCTAACACACTGGTTGAATTGAAAGGTCATCCGGCCGCGTATGCAACAAACAATAACAATTTTTTGCTGTGTAATAGTCAACCAGAGACCTTTCTGAAGAGATAACGTCTCAAATCCTGTGACCAAAGTTTTTCGGCGTAATAGTGGGCCAGATCACACCTAACTGGAGAGATAACGCCTCAAATCGTGTGGCATCCTTTACAAAATTCGACATTATCTAACAACTATTGCAAACAATTTTACACTACTTTTTCTGACTTACTTTATAACCGTGCATTCTTCTACCTACAATAGACCTGACCGCACGTTGCCTGCCTTTTGTCAATGATGTACTGCCTTTTCTGCTGCAGTGTTCATTTACTAAGCTTTGAATCAATTAACTTATGTTAATAACATTGTTTATATGAGAAAACCCCGCTCTATAATATTTGTAACGATACTGCTCTCTAAGTTCATCCTTACTAGTCACCATAGTTCCATCTGTTTGCAAACTACTGCGCTCAGCAACAGGGAATTTAATTGCTATTTGCAGAAGGAGTTGTAGCAATATAAATTACCTGCAAACGTAAACCAAAATCATACATGTTTGAACTTGTACTTTCATAAACGATTATTTTCTATTTATTTATTTTCTATGTGCAATTTACGAGCCCAGCAATTTGCAATTCATCATCATCGTTATTTTTTCCTGTTCGAGCACTGACATTTCCTGTTCTCTGATTAATGTAGCAACCAGTTCAATTAGCACATACAACTTTATTGGCTCATTGGAACGTTTTTTCCTGCGTGCATCTAACATGTCATGTGAACAACGCAGTTTGTTTACCTATTGTGTTTCCTCATGTCAAATATTTTGTGGGTAAATTATCAGGATTAAATGTCTATTGAACTAACATATTTATCATACCATGATTGAAATCAATAGTTCGGTGTAACGTTTTTATCTGTCTCGATATACATAAAAATGAATTAAAGAGTGTCCTACAACAATGTCCATCGATTGGTGGGATTTGTTGGTGAATTTACTCACGAACCTGAGGTGTAAGTTGATATTAAATATATCTGTGTAGCAAATGTCTTCAGAACAGCTCACGGCTTGGTACATATCATCTGAATATTTTGATATTTCTATAATTTGTAAACCCTGGTCATTATACCTTATCTTTGGATCGACGCCAATGAATGTAGGAGGAGCTATGAAGTGGTGAGAGTCCAGCTTTACGGCCGAAACACCCATTACCTAGATGTTCTCCTTGATGTATGTCGAGACAGACAAAATCGATGCCTGGAAATACGATATCCAGTGCAGCGCAATAGACATAAGAGGGTCTTCCACCTGATTTGAAGGCACATAAGAGGGTATTCAAATCAAGTGGGAGTTACCCATTCAGTAGAAAAATGCTTTTTCATTAGTGATGATATACCGTTAGTGAATTAAGATCATCTGTCATTTTCCCAACACACCAGCTTGCATGTTATCTGTTAAATGTGTCTCGTCCTTTTCCACGTTCCCGCCTGCTCATTCCCTCGCTGCCTACAGAGATAAGAGGTTCTCTGCTGGACAAGAACTGAATCATTCCACTGCAGCTGCCTGGAAGGAGGAGGCGCATTACGGTAATCTGCCTCCCGGTGACATCCGGGGGGAGAAGAGTTTTTTTAAACAGGATACCCAGGGGGTGTAGCATGTGAGTTGGGGAGGAGTTGAGGATTATTAAAATACACATTAAAACGGTGCAATTCTTCCTCTATGAGATATGAATTGCTAGGTCGTGTTCTCACTTGTTTATATATTTTATTCGTGTCAAAAATATTACATTTTCCTAGTGTTCAATCATTTATGCGCTAGTCAGGCAAAAAAAAACATAAAATGATGGCATGCACTATATGTATGATAACGAAACAAACCTGCATAAATATAACAGGTCATCTGTATGTATCTAAAATCTTTCGTTTTTCTTCAACGTATCTATACCTTCAATATTTGTAAATGTTATGCTTGCATTTTTGGTTTTGTAGCCAGACGAAATCCGTATACACGTGGCATTGGAGGTAACAACGACAAGTTAATCCTATATACACGGGACATTGGGGGTAACAACGACAAGTTAATCCCAGACACACGTTACTTTGGGGTTAACCACGACAAGATAATCTTATATACACGTGACATCGGGTGTAACCATGACAAGATGATCATATATACACGGGACATGGGGGGTAACCACGACAAGATGATCCTATATACACGGGACATGGGGGGTAACCACGACAAGATAATCTTATATACACGTGACATCGGGTGTAACCATGACAAGATGATCATATATAAACGGGACATTGGAGGTAACCACGACAGGATGATCCTATATACACGGGACATGGGGGTAACCACGACAAGATGATCCTATATACACGGGACATGGGGGGTAACCACGACAAGATAATCATATATACTCGAGGCATTGGGATAACCACGACAAGATAATCCTATATACACGGGACATTGGAGGTAACCACGACATGATACTCCCATATACACGGGACATTAGGGGTAACCACGACAAGATGAAAAACTTCAGATCAGCGCGTGATGATCTAAAATATCCCTCAGTTCTTAACCTTCTCTTAATTGAAGCGCATGTAATGTATAAATCGTGCATACGCAATCCCGTGCAACACCATATGCAGAAACGCCCCATGAAAATCTTTAGATAGTTCACTGTGGTGCGTCAACCGCGTGCATTCGATAAAATCCACAGATGGAGGCCAGAGTACCTTCGTTACAAGCTATTGATGTGAATACGGCGAGTGACTGATGGTTTCTGGTTCAATAATTATTAGTCAATTGTCAATTACACAATGAAAAGTACAACAGCGAGTAGCATGTTAGACGGGAACGGCATGTGCGATATGGTGGAAAGATGATGAGTTGCTTGTGACGTAAACACTGTGTGAGACACATTCTTCTATATAATTTTTTTAATTCAAATTAGGACAATAAAGAAAAAACATCGTTAAATTGATTCCATTGTCAGTGTGTAGGTTACGGAGAAAAACATGAATATAAGCTTTCAATCGATCGTAACGAAAATTGCTGACGATTTGTTGGGAGCGTCTTATTGATCTTATCACGGCCCAAATTATCCATCGGGGCGTGATAAGATCAGGCAACTGATTAAATTTTGTTGTAAGTCGTTTCCCTTTTTCATATGCAATGAATCCACCGTACAAGACGATGGATTATATCATGTTATACCAACAGTTTATATATA
>SDVV010022936.1:0-12850 GCA_016164225.1 Gammarus roeselii | reverse complement strand
AGACGTGGAAACATTATCCGTATTATCTTCGGAGTTCGGCAGTGCACGACCACCCCCACTGGCTCACAACACAACAAGAGACCCTCAGATTGGGGCAAGCCAGTCTTTCGGCAACCAACGCCATCTAGCGGTTGCGTTGATAGGCTTATTTCCCTACATGACTCCGAAAACGGTTTAACACTTCCACTCGAAAGATTATATCTTGCTACTTTACTATAATAATCTTATCATCTTCAACATAGACATTCATCTTAATCATTACTTATTTGTATCACTTCATTCTCTTTTAATCATTACTTATTCGCATTACTTCATTCTCAATTGTTTACAAGTCTAGAAGTGCTTTTGAGAGAAAGGAGGTCGATTTCCCGCGCTTCAAGAACCGGGGGTGAAGAAAGGGGGGGTGATGTATTACCCTCCCCGGCTAAACCCCAGGAAACCAAACACGACACCAAGCCTCCTCCACTATCGAAACACATATACACATGGGTTAACAATGGAATGTCTTAGTTGGCAGGGTATGAGAAATGTTTCCCACACCAGGAGTGCTGCCAGTGTTGGGCACGATTATGGGCCAGGAGTGCTGCCAGTGTTGGGCACGATTATGGGCCAGGAGTGCTGCCAGTGTTGGTCACGATTATGGGCCAGGAGTGCTGCAGTGTTGGTCACGATTATGGGGCCAGGAGTGCTGCCAGTGTTGGGCACGATTATGGGGCCGTGCGTGCTGCAGTGTTGGTCACGATTATGGGGCCAGGAGTACTGCAGTGTTGATCACGATTATGGGGCCAGGAGTGCTGCTAGTGTTGGGCACGATTATGGGGCCAGGAGTGTTGCCAGTGTTTGGCATGATTATGGGGCCAGGAGTGCTGCCAGTGTTGGGCACGATTATGGGCCAGGTGTGCTGCCAGTGTTGGGCACGATTATGGGGCCAGGAGTGCTGCCAGTGTTGGGCACGATTATGGGCCAGGAGTGCTGCCAGAGTTGGGCATGATTATGGGGCTAGGAGTGCTGCAGTGTTGGGCACGATTATGGGGCAGGGAGTGTTGCCAGTGTTGGGCACGATTATGGGGCCAGGAGTGCTGCCAGTGTTGAGCACGATTATGGGGCCAGGCGTGCTGCAGTGTTGGGCAGGATTATGGGGCCAGGCGTGCTGCAGTGTTGGGCAGGATTATGGGGCCAGGCGTAATGCAGTGTTGGTCACGATTATGGGGCCAGGAGTGCTGCAGTGATGGTCACGATTATGGGGCCAGGCGTGCTGCAGTGTTGATCACGATTATGGGGCCAGGAGTGCTGCCAGTGTTGGTCACGATTATGGGGCCAGGAGTGCCGCCAGTGTTGGTCACGATTATGGGCCAGGAGTGCTGCCAGTGATGGGCACGATTATGGGGCCAGACGTGCTGCAGTGTTGGTCACGATTATGGGGCCAGGAGTGCTGCAGTGTTGGTCACGATTATGGGGCCAGGAGTGCTGCAGTGTTGGGCACGATTATGGGGCCAGGAGTGCTGCAGTGTTGGTCACGATTATGGGGCCAGGCGTGCTGCAGTGTTGGTCACGATTATGGGGCCAGGCGTGCTGCAGTGTTGGTCACGATTATGGGGCCAGGAGTGCTGCAGTGTTGGTCACGATTATGGGGCCAGGAGTGCTGCCAGTATTGGGCATGATTATGGGGCCAGGAGTGCTGCAGTGTTGGGCACGATTATGGGGCCAGGACTGCTGCCAGTGTTGGGCACGATTATGGGGCCAGGAGTGCTGCCAGTGTTGGTCACGATTATGGGGCCAGGAGTGCTGCAGTGTTGGGCACGATTATGGGGCCAGGCGTGCTGCAGTGTTGGTCACAATTATGGGGCCAGGCGTGCTGCAGTGTTGGTCACGATTATGGGGCCAGGAGTGCTGCCAGTGTTGGGCACGATTGCATGCATTCTTAAAATAATTCGTCCGATTTTAAGTGGAACTTTTTTAACACAATTATGTAAAAAATATCTTGATAAAGTAATCTGCACTGCCCTGGTGCTGCCATGGGCTGCCCTGCCTTAGTGCTGCCCTGCCTTGATGCTGCCTGGTCCTGTTGCTACTCGGTCCTGGTGCTGCTGTGTGGGTTGGTGCAGCAGGGCACCTATTTCCAGTACACATTTATCGTCGTATTTTCAACTAGTTATCCGCCAAACTGTGGAATTTGTTAATTCCTGCAATAATTTCTCTTGCATCGAAACAAGTATGAAGTTACAACACTGTGCAGCTAAATGCATTAACACTGCGCAGCTAAATGCATTAACACTGTGTAGGTAAATGCATTAACACTGTGCAGCTAAATGCATTAACACTGTGCAGCTAAATACATTAACACTGTGCAGCTAAATGCAATAACAGTGTGCAGCTAAATGCATTAACACTGTGCAGCTAAATGCATCAACACTGTGCAGCTAAATGCATTAACACTGTGGAACTAAATGCATTAACCCCGCGCAGGCAAATGCATTAACATTGTGCAGCTAAATGCATTAACACTGTGCAGCTAAATGCATTACCACTGTGCAGCTAAATGCGTTAACACTGTGCAGCTAAATGCGTTAACACTGTGCAGCTAAATGCATTAACACTGTGCAGCTAAATGCTATTAACACTGTGCAGCTAAATGCATTAACACTGCGCAGCTAAATGCATTAACACTGTGCAGCCAAATGCATTAACATTGTGCAGCTAAATGCATTAACACTGTGCAGCTAAATGCATTAACACTGTGCAGTCAAATGCATTAACATTGTGCAGCTAAATGCATAAACTTTGTGCAGCTAAATGCATTAACACTGTGCAGCTAAATGCATTAGCACTGTGCAGCTGAATGCATCAACACTGTGCAGCTAATTGCATTAACACTGTGCAACTAAATGCATTAACCCCGCGCAGCCAAATGCATTAACATTGTGCAGCTAAATGCATTAACACTGTGGAGCTAAATGCATTAACACTGTGCAGCTAAATGCATTAACGCTGTGCAGCTAAATTAATTAACACAGTGCAGCTAAATGCATCAACACTGTGCAGCTTAATGCATTAACACTGTGCAGCTAAATGCATTAACACTGTGCAGCCAAATGCATTAACATTGTGCAGCTAAATGCATTAACACTGTGCAGCTAAATGCATTAACACTGTGCAGCTAAATGCATTAACACTGTGCAGCTAAATTCATTAACACTGTGCAGCTAAATGCATCAACACTGTGCAGCTAAATGCATTAACACTGTGCAGCCAAATGCATTAACATTGTGCAGCTAAATTCATTAACACTGTGCAGCTAAATACATTAACACTGTGCAGCTAAATGCATTAACCATTGAAAAGTTCAGGATTGACGTGGCCTGCGTAAAACATTTGATATTATTATAGACTACAATGGACGTGACCTGCACAGAACACTGGACATTGTTTAAAACCTCAATTGACGTAGCCAGCGTAAAACACTGAGCATTGTTAAAGCCCACAAAGGACGTACCTGTGTAGAACAATGGTCATAGTTAAAAACCACAATGGACGTGCCGGCGTAGAGCAATGGTTATTGTTAAAGATCACAATGGACGTGCCGGCGTAGAGCAATGGTCATTTATAAAGACCACAATGGACGTGCCTGCGTAGAAGAATATTTATTGTTAAAGACCACAATGGACGTGCCTGCGTAGAAGAATATTCATTGTTAAAGACCACAATGGACGTGCCTGCGTAGAACAATATTCATTGTTAAAGACCACAATGGACGTGCCTGCGTAGAACAATATTCATTGTTAAAGACCACAATGGACGTGCCTGCTTAGAACAATATTCATTGTTAAAGACCACAATGGACGTGCCTGCGTATAACAATATTCATTGTTAAAGACCACGATGGACGTGGCCTGAGGCGCTCATTTTCTAGCTATTGCCTGTAAATGATCGAAGTTCCATACATTTATTTACCCCAATGAACAATATAAATTGCATGTAAATGGGCTTTATTTATCTATTGATCTAGCTATCCATACATTATTATCAGTTTTTCGTACCCGTTCTGTACGACCCACCCCTCCTATATCAGTATAATTATTCAGTAAAGCAATAAAGGAAGTTTATAGGCTCAAAGTATATTACATTCGGCAGTGTTTTTTACATTTACATATATTAGGTAATGCATATACTGTGCTGCACTCCCCCTCCTCTCCTCCCTCCCACCGCCTCAGAAAGTTCTGTGCGCCACTGCCCTGGGCTGCGGGAGCCGGCTCTAGATTAAAGGTAAACTATCGGGCGGAGGCCGCACGAGTCATCTTTTAAAGTTGCTGGCCGACAGCTGCCCAGACTGGGGAGGGTGGCCGGTGCTGGCGATGGTGATCGGGAGCTCCCCTCTCGTGGCCGGCAACTGGTGATGGTGGTCGAGGAGCTTTCCCCACCGTGGCCGGCAAGTGGTGATGGTGGGCGAGGAGCTTTCCCCACCGTGGCCGGCAACTGGTGATGGTGGGCGAGGAGCTCCTCCCCGTGGCCGGCGACTATGATGGTGGCCGGAGATCTCGCCCGTCGCCGGCAACTGATGATGGTGGTTAGGGAGATCGCCCTCCGTGGCCGACTTCTGGTGATAGAGGAGTGGTGATGGTGGACGGGGAGCTACTCCCCGTGGCCGGCAACTATGATGGTGGCCGTAGAGCTCGCCCGTCGCCGGCAACTGATGATGGTGGTCGAGAAGATTGCCCTCCGTGACCGTTAGCTGGTGATGGTAGTCGGAGAGATCGCTCTTCGTTACCGGCAGATGGTGATGGTGGTTGGGGAGATCGCTCTCCGTGACCGGTAGCTGTTGATGGTGGTCGGGGAAATCGCCCTCCGTGACCGGCAGCTGGTGATGGTGGTCGGGGAGATCGCCCTCCGTGACCGGCAGCTGGTGATGGTGGTCGGGGAGATCGCCCTCCGTGACCGGCAGCTGGTAATGGTGCACGGAACGCTCTTCCTCCGTAGGCCAACTGGTGATGGTGGACGGAAATCTCGTCAGAACATGTTGCATTTAGTTCACTATTCAAGCAGTTGTATCGGACTCAGTGAATTATAAGCTGGATCGGTAGCGTTCCCGACTACAATGCTGGCCTTTGATGTTGAATGTTGTGAGTTCAAACCGGGGTAACACACCGCAGTCGTGCAGCGGAAGACAAGGCATGTCAGAAGCAATAAACCGATCTGTATTGTTCTCGAGTTTCAAGTCCTCCGTCTTTTACCAACTATAAATCTGGCGACGAGAGGAAGAATTCGGTGTAAGAGGCAATCGCGCTGTTTAATTGATCAGAATAAACGTGGAGGAAGACTAAGTCTAAAATTACCGAGCCCTATAAGTGTAATAACGCAGCTGCAGCAGAGCATAATGTCAAAGAACATCGAAAGGACAACATACACCGAGCTAGTCACGATCGTAAAGGCGAAGCATTCCACGCAGAAATCAGCTACCGGTGCCTCAGTATCTTTCATCAGGAGGATTAAACAGTGCGGAGAATCGATCGAAAGTTACTCTCGACCACTCGACGATTCGGGAAATCAATGTGAGTACAAGGATTGTTGCCGGAACAAGCTGCTTCTGGACCAACTCAATGCAGAGCTACGATCGACCATGCTGATAAATGACCAGTTCAACGCAGAGCTACGATCGACCAAACTGATAAAGGCATTAAACGCAGAGCTACGATCGACCTCGCTGATAAAGGCGTTAAACGCAGAGCTACGATCGACCAAGCTGATAAAGACGTTAAACGCAGAGCAACGATCGACCAAGCTGATAAAGGCGTTAAACGGTGAGCTACGATCGACCAAGCTGATAAAGGCGTTCAACGCAGAGCTATGATCGACCAAGCTGATAAAGGACCAGTTCAATACAGAGCTACGATCGACCAAACCGATAAAGGCGTTAAACGCAGAGCTACGATCGACCTAGCTGATAAAGGCGTTGAACGCAGAGCTACGATTGACCAAGCTGATAAAGGCGTTAAACGCAGAACTACGATCGAACTAGCTGATAAAGGCGTTAAACGCAGAGCTACGATCGACCAAGCTGATAAAGGCGTTAAACGCAGAGCTACGATCGACCAAGCTGATAAAGGCGTTAAACGAAGAGCTACGATCGACCAAGCTGATAAAGGCTTTAAACGCAGAGCTACGATCGACCAAGCTGATAGAGGACCAGCTCAACACAGAGCTACGATCGACCAAACTGATAAAGGCGCTAAACGCAGAGCTACGATCGACCTAGCTGATAAAGGCGTTAAATGCAGAGCTACGATCGACCAAGCTGATGAAGGCGTTAAACGCAGAGCTACAATCGACCTAGCTGATACAGGCGTTAAACGCATAGCTACGATCGATCAAGCCGATAAAAGCGTTAAACGCAGAGCTACGTTCGACCAAGCTGATAAAGGACCAGCTCAACTCAGAGCTACGATCAACCAAACTGATAAAGGCGGTAAACGCAGAGCTACGATCGACCAAACTGATAAATGACCAGCTCAACGCAGAGCTACGATCGATCAAACTGATAAAGGCGTTAAACGCAGAGCTACGATCGACCAAGCTGATAAAGGACCAGCTCAGCGCAGAGCTACAATCAACCAAGCTAATAAAGGACCAGCTTAACGCAGAGGTACGATCGACCGAGCTGATAAAGGACCAGCTCAACGCAGAGAGCTACGATCGACCAAGCTGGTAAAGGACAAGCTCAACGCAGAGCTACGATCGACCGAGCTGATAAAAGACCAGCTCAACGCAGAGCTACAATCGACCAAACTGATAAAGGCATTAAACGCAGAGCTACGATCGACCAAGCTGATAAAGGCGTTAAATGCAGAGCTACGATCGACCAAGCTGATAAAGGCGTTAAACGCAGAGCTACTATCGACCTAGCTGATAAAGGCGTTAAACGCAGAGCTACGATCGACCAAGCTGATATAGACCAGCTCACGCAGAGCTACGATCGACCAAGCTGATAAAGGCGTTAAACGCCGAACGCGAGAAGACGTTCGAAGAAAAAATGAACAAGCGAATCAACTGGAGTAAATATCTGCTGACGTGAAAGACATCATCCCAGGACATTCCCATTGACATTCCCAGGACACATGAACAAGCAGCGACAGTCAGCAATGCCGAATTTCAGCTCAAGAGGATATAGAAGACTATGCGGAAGAGACGACCAGACGCCGCAAGAACAAGGGAACTACGTCTGCATCAGGTGTACGGCCAAAAGAAAACAATAACATGCAGACGAGCTTTTTGTGCTAGCTAAAATGCAGTGTATATAATGCAAGTAAATTGGGCACATAGTCAAGGCTTGCAAGTAAATAGTGGACACGGATACGCACAACAGAGCCAACCATATCGCCATAAATGAACATCACATGCCGCCGAAAGAACACAGTCTACAGGGCTGCATCGCGTTGAAATAGGTACGGTATCTCACTGCAGCTTGGAAGGGACAACCAAAAGGGTCAGCCAAGAACCGATTCGATGGGTTAAATGACGTCGAAGATAAATGCAGCCGACCTAGCATCTCCGAGCTGGCCCAATACTGTTATATGTCAATGAGGCGCAACGCATCCTGAAAAGAAGGACCGTTACGCAATACCACCGGAGAAGACACCAAGATGAACATAGAGAGAGCAGCCAAACGCGCAACAGGCCAGCGGGCAGCAACAACAAAAACAACAGGAGTGATGTTAGCAATCATGTTTTGAGGGAAGACTCAGGCAAAGAGGGCCAGTGTTGAATTGAATGTATACTACTAATGGAACGGTGCATATCAAATGGATGTGCACAGGAGCTTCAATTGGACGCAGGCAGGTCGGAAGAGCATGCGAATTTCGAAGTCGCTAAGATAATTGAAAGAGTATATAACTCTAAATGGGCGTGTCCCGTGGTGCCAGATCACACCTAGCCGGGAATAGAAGGCTTTTCTCGTTAGGAACGCATTACCGATCAACAGATCAACGAAAACAATAACCTACTCGATGCCAATTCTAGACTACAAGATAGTAAACATTGCAAACGTCAAAGTGCTTTCGCGCATCGATTTGAAAGACGCATGTTTGAAACTCACGTTGGACGAGCAGTTTCAAAAATACGCTGTCATCAATACTGCATAGGGACTTTTCCGATATAATTACACACTTTTTGACATATTTTCAGCGAGTGCAATTTTCTAGTGAGTCATTTCACAAGTGCTCTGGGGCGTTCATTCCCAAAACAATATGCTACATGGATAATGAAGCAGGGCTTACCAAGGCACAAGACGAATATCTAGACGTGTTTTAGAAAGTATTTTCCGCCTTAGTAGACGCGGGGTTAAAAAGAACAATGTTAAGTGTCCTTATTTCCCAAACAGTGTAAAGTATTTGCCATTGCCCAACTCCCAAAAAGTCCGGACAATTAGGAGACGTTCCTAAAATGTTACAGAAGTTCAGAATTTTGTGGGGTTGTGTACATATTGCAGCAGACCCAAACCAATTTCAGAAGTGCATTTGTGCGCCACTGTACGTTTTACTAGAGCAAAACGGAAGAGGTATCTTGTATAAAGATCAACAAGCACGCTTCAAGGCGATTAAAAACTTGTTCAGTAGCACAAAAATATTGAAATTATTCTACCAAACTTTCAAAAATGCCATATAAAGAGACGCAAGCAATAGAAGCATAGTGGCTGTCTTGCTATAAAAACACGATGAGGCATTTGCCTTCACAACATTCATGAATGCTTAAAAAGGTTACGTCACGATAAACAACACAACACTTGCAGTAATGTTCGGAGGAGAGAGATTTAGAAAGTAGCTATTCATTGGGAGACAAGTTTCAAATGCGTTGCGACAACAAACCTCCAATGAATCTTCAAGGCGTGGAAACTTCCTGCCAACTAATTGCAGTGTTCGAGGGCAAAGATGGAAGCTAATGCCCGGCAAACCCTTCCTGCCAACAAATTGCAGTGTTCGAGTGCAAAGATGGAAGCTAATGCCCGGCAAACCCTTCCTGCCAACTAATTGCAGTGTTCGAGTGCAAAGATGGAAGCTAATGCCCGGCAAACCCTTCCTGCCAACTAATTGCAGTGTTCGAGTGCAAAGATGGAAGCTAATGCCCGGCAAACCCAATAACACGAGTGATTGTATCTGACGATTGCCTCTAGTTGATTAAAAACACGATTTAGAACCAGACGGGATTGTGTTGTCGGTGAAACAATTGGACTCGTAGAAAGTGTCGTCCAAATATATAACTAAAAATAACGAAAAGGATCCACAGCTATCCCAAGTCAGGCATCACACGAGGCATGGATTTCTCCCAACCGTAAATGAGGCCATAAGACCTCTCCAGTGCGCAGAGGAACATTTGTCACTAGATAATAACTGTATGATATACGGCAACAGAGGAGTAATTCCTAAATGTTATCGACGTACAGTGCAAGAACTGTTCCGTCAATCGTTCCGGTATAACTGCTATGAAAGGTGTTGTGGTACCCATAGATAAACGAAGATATAAATGACTTCATTCAAGTCTGTAACAAGTGCGTCGAATGCCAAAATCCCATGGTAAACTTCAAACAGCGAACGGCCGAGACCCATAAACAAATGGTATATAACTTATATCGACCATTGTTTCATTAAAAAAAGGGGTAATACTATTAGTGGTGAGTGTTTTGACTCTATACATCTAGGTGGAAGCAGTGAAAATATCCGTTCGATTGTTACAATAGAAGTAATAGACACAATATTATCTCGCAATGGCGTCTTTCAGTCATAGTTTCAGACAATAGCAGCTCATTCAGATCTGAAGTGTTTCAAAATGACTTAGCACAGGAAGGGGTGGAGCATGTTCGTCCCCTCGCATATCACCCAAAGTTCTAATGGCAAGTTGAACGCAGTGTTGAGGTCATAAAAAATAGGACCCGGAAAGCAACGAGAAGTGTAAGACAGACAAGACGTGTACAGTTACACTGCCGTAACACGCCACGCTCGGTGACGGGGATCGCTGCTGCAGCATCTTAAAACGGTAGAATTTATGTTGCCGGAGAAGAGCGCATTAACCCAAGGGATGCACCGGAAGGATGTTGTGAGAAATCATTCTATACATTGAATTTCAGAGAAGGTTCTAAGTGGCTTAAAGATACTGTCAGCGAGAAAATATGCATTAATATGCATAGCATAAGGTGCTCTAACTTAGATGTCATCTAGACAATACATGTTGAACAGATAGCTGTTACAAAGGAAAATCCAGATTCGTGACGATGAGAATAAAGGAAACAGATGTCTCGTGGAATGTTTGAAAGTGTGTATGTTGCACGAGTCGGTGTGCGTGCACGGATGGAATGGCGGATGCAGGAACGATGAGTATGTGGATGATCAGTGTGAGGGCAGAGCAGACTCGAGGGAGAGTATGCTTGATCCTAACGAAATAAAACTGCCAAATGAAATCATAAGAGAACTCAGACGTTCGGCAAGAGAACGACGCCCGGTCGATTGATAAGTTGCTTGCAGAACTCACCCATAGAGTGGCATATTTAATAAGTCGATTGCTAAGTTGCTTGCAGAACTCACCCATAGAGTGGTATATTTGTGAAGGAATAAATGTCCACGGTAGTAACTTAGTTCAAACTGTCATGAACAATTGTCACGGTAGCTCCTCCCTTAAACAATGGGATTTGTCATGTCCATGTATTCAATTAATTAGACACTTGCTATGTAGTCTGCTGTGCAGCAAAACCCCTATTGAATAAACGCGATGTGAATAAGTTGGACGTGGTAGCGGAGGACCTTCAGAAAGGTTCGATGTCATTGACGCGATGCGGTGGTAGTAAAAGTGGGAGGGGCCACGGCAAGATCTATGCCCGCTTGATCTGTCTGTCTGGGTATGGCAGATACACTTAACCACAAGCGTGGGAATGATTTAGAGTTTAGATGCGTATGTATGATATTAGAAGCCGTGGTGACGCTCCACAACAAGGGAGTGCAGCAGCATTATCCTGGCCTTGCACCCTATTTGCCTACTCTGTCCCCTGCATAAATCTCGTGTATAGAAATTCCTTTACATAAACCTAATCCCCAACTAAACCTATCAGTATTGTTCCCGTGCTTCAAATCCTCCGTCTGTATGCCAAACATAAAAAGAACGTCTCTGCAAACTTACCGTAACAGTAATAAATGTAAATAATGGGCTTCAAAATAGAACTTATTAAAGTCTTTTTACGAGTTTGGGCAGAAAATGAAAGTAGCAGTTACAAGAGTCAACTACAAGCTTTTGCAATACGTAGCGGTATTGTTTAGACAGAGAGCACATCATGCTAATAAATAGCACACAAATTAACAAAACATAAATCCGTTATACATTGGTTTTTCACCAGCATCACGACCAATGAAGAAAGATAGGATATGGGTGAAGATGACAAAAATTGACAAATCTTATACTCTTGAATAAATGAATCATAGAACTCCAGAGGAATTTTCCACTTACGGACGTGGGCTGCCGTGGCTGAATGGTCGGCGTTCCCGACGTTGCCAGCATCAGGTGCTCTTTGTCACGAATTCGAGCCCCGCACAGGACACGACGGTCTTGTGACGCGGAGATTAGGTGCCCCCCTCTATGTGTCAGCCTAACTTTGCCACCCTCCTAATAAGAAGAAAACTGTTGCATGTGTGTCTATATATACGCACATACAAACTTGGAAAATCAGACTTCTGTGCTCCGTTTGTGCATTGGGGAGTAAAGCTTTGGAACGATATCCCACTCGAACTTAAACAAATTCAAAATGTATGGCAATTCAAACGTAGGCTGAAATATTTGATGTTGTCGTAGCAATGTCTTTGGGATAGCATCCTCATGAACATTGTTGTTAGACCAGTGTCTCGTTCACTTACCAAAATAGTCTTTAGACTGTCCTGCAGCAACTCTTAATTAGCTCTTGATATGCGTGTTTCTCCTGTCTATGAATTTTCTTTAATACTGAATTGTTCCTACTTTCTTATGCCCAAATAGTTTTCGAACTAGCTAAGGGCTCAGAATCAATGAGTTCCTTGTTTGGCTCGAGTTGTCATTTTTCAGTGTCCTCTATGTATGTCTATGTATGTCGTACTTGATTTTTATAAAAAAATATCATCATCATCATTATCATATCATTAGCAGAATAAATGACCGTCAAATTTCTTCACCCCGACGGACTTGAATAGTGTTAGTTCAATTAAAAGTATGAATGTTCCATGGCTCAACTTCCTCGCTGGTGCACGATCATCAACTTACGACTATCGCTGCACCATCATCATCATACGACTATCACTGCACTATCATCATCTTACGACTATCACTGCACGATCATCATCTTACGACTATTGGTGCACAATCATCGTCTTACGACTATCACTGCGCTATCATCATCTTACGACTATCACTGCACGATCATCATCTTACGACTATCACTGCACGATCATCATCTTACGACTATCACTGCACTATCATCATCTTACGACTATCACTGCAAGATCATCATCTTACGACTATCGCTGCACCATCATCATCTTACGACTATCACTGTACTATCATTATCTTACGACTATCACTGCATGATCAACATCTTACGACTATCACTGCACCATCATCATCTTACGACTATCACTGCACAATCATCATCTTACGACTTTCACTGCACGATCATCATCTTACGACGATCACTGCACGAGCATCATCTTACGACTATCGCTGCACAATCATCATCTTACGACTAACACTGCACTATCATCATCTTACGACTATCACTGCACGATCATCATCTTACGACTATCACTGCACTATCATCATCTTACGACTATCACTGCAAGATCATCATCTTACG
>SDVV010022935.1:0-12850 GCA_016164225.1 Gammarus roeselii | reverse complement strand
TATACATATATGTCAAAATACATTTAACATTATAATTTTGGCTGATTTACATACTTGGTGTTTGGAAGAGTTAAAATTCGATAATCACAAAAAATTGAACAGCGAGTGTGTTGATACATTAGCCTTTATTTTTCGTATTAAGTGGCACATTCTAATCATGGTTGCAAATATCGTAATCTCACTGTATAATATATTTCAAGCCCAGTGTTGTTAAACTGAATCAAATTTTAATAGTTCTTGTAGTGAGATTCAACAACGAACTCGTTTGATATGCTAAAATCGTATAAGTGCTACACGGAATTGCTTCCCGCACACTGCGTTGGTAAGCAGGGCACGCGGTCGGTGGAGCTGTTGTCTGACGTGCTCCTTTATGATGCATTCCTGGCACGGTCAGTCCTGACGCAATAAGCCCCGTACTCTTGGCGTTGGTAAGCAGGGCACGCGGTCGGTGGAGCTGTTGTCTGACGTGCTCCTTTATGATGCATTCCTGGCACGGCCAGTCCTGACGCAATAAGCCCGTACTCTGGCAAGGTGAACATAACTAATAAAGTGCATCAACCTTCGACCTGACGTTGCAGAGTGACGTTCAATTATTATTACATGTGTTTTGATCACGTCATGCCGTAATGGTGACGAAATTATATACTCCCTAATGGTCTCACCTGGTTATTGGTGCTTTGGGCAACGTAAAGAAATGATGGGGCAACAACTTTCTTTATTTTTGGTTTGCTAAGCAATTCTAGCAAATCAGAAGGTTATATTCCGTCGAAACTTAGAATAGGGTACAGCCTATGTTGATGCGTTTGAGATGACGTCATAGATCACGGATCAGCTTCTGCTAGGATTATAAACTTGCTTCGTAGGCCAGACACAGCAATAATTATCAAGAGGCTGTGAGCGTTCCCGCTCCCCGTTAGGGAATGGAAGCAGCAGCTATTTTAAAAAGTTGCCGCATCTTGAACGTACCCACCGGGTCAATTGAATACTTCAGCCAAAAACGTAGAATATCCCGCCGCTTATGGAATGTTATTCCTCTGCTGTGATATTTGATCCCAGCTGAAGAACATAAAAAAATGTGAAACATTGAACATGAGGTAGAGCCAGAACGAAAACAACGTATTGTAAGTGTAACTGTTAGCAGTCATTTTTCCATGTATGACTGGCATAAATGATGTTAATCTCTTGTATAATCAAAAACGTATTTAATTTTGTATCATTTGAATATTAATCATCCAAAATTAAGTATAATTAGAGGAAATATTTCATTGGGAACGAAGATCTTATTATTTTACAAAAGAAGCAAAACTTTATAAATAACTTGATCGATGGAACGATCCCACATGTGATGTTTTAATAATGAATACTTTTAGAGCAGTGAATAACTACTAATACCTGTATATATGTCCGTAGAGTCAATTTAAAGCATGGAAATGACCACATCAAGTGTCTTAATCATTAATCGTCTCATGTTGGAAAATCATCACGTGGGACTTCATATTTGACAGAGAAACATGAAGTCAGTTTTTCTAAAATAATGAGAATAAAATATGAAGTTACGCGACACGTCGTTGAGACCCTACTGTAGTTACGCGATACGTCGTTTGGATACTACTGTAGTTACGTGACACGTCGTTGGGAAACTACTGTAGTTACGCGACACGTCGTTTGGACACTACTGTAGTTACACGACACGTCGTTGGTACACTACTGCAGTTACGCGACACGTCGTTGGGACACTACTGTAGTTACGCGACACGTTGGGACACTACTGTAGTTACGCGACACGTCGTTGGGACACTACTGTAGTTACGCGACATGTCGTTGGAACACTATTGTGGTCACGCGACACGTTGGGACACTTCTGTAGTTACGCGACACGTACATGGGACACTACTGTAGTTAAGCGACACGTCATTGGGACACTACTCTAGTTACGCGACACGTCGTTGGGACACTATTGTAGTTACACGGCACGTCGTTGGGACACTACTGTAGTTACGCGACACGTCATTGGGACACTACTGTAGTTACGCGACACGTCGTTGGGACATTACTGTAGTTACGCGACACGTAGTTGGGATACTACTATAGTTATGCGACACGTCGTTGGGACACTACTGTAGTTACGCGACACGTTGGGACAATACTGTAGTTACGCGACACGTCGTTGGGACACTACTGTAGTTACGCGACACGTCGTTGGGAAACTACTGTAGTTACGCGACACGTCGTTAGGACACTACTGTAGTTACGCGAAACGTTGTTGGGACACTACTGTAGTTACGCGACACGTCGTTGAGACACTACTGTAGTTACGCGAAACGTTGTTGGGACACTACTGTAGTTACGCGACACGTCGTTGGGAAACTACTGTAGTTACGCGAAACGTTGTTGGGACACTACTGTAGTTACGCGACACGTCGTTGGGACACTACTGTAGTTACGCGAAACGTTGTTGGGACACTACTGTACTTAAGCAACACATCGTTGGGACGCTATTGTGGTTACGAGACACGTCGTTGGGGAACTACTGAATTTGAATTCATTATTTCCAACAGATGAATTTATTTAGAAGATCGGTTGTCTGATCCAACATAACTTTTGAAAATGTCATTCGTCAGTTGATGAAGATCAAATGGGCTTTTTGAAATGCCCAAACAGCATTTGTTGGTTTGCTCAAAGAAAATTCGACAATTGAAATGTTCGAGATGTCGGGAACACAACAAGTTACACTGCGCGATGCTTAAATCACGAGGGTCGAACAACTTAAATTCATACACTGCTAGCAAGCATTTCTTAATCGGGATCTAGCCGAAAGAAAGTGCCTAAATTGGCTTTGCGCTCTGAGGTCCAGTATTGTAACAAAGGCCGTGTTTTTCTCGTGCTTTCCAGAACCTGCATTCAGTAAAGACAAGTGAAGGCCTTGCACTCTTGGGACCTGTATTTAGACTGGGCTTGTGTTTGCCTTTCTCTCTGAGAATATGATTTTTCCTCAAACAGGGCTTATGTTTTATTCGTGCTGTGAGCACCTGCATGTAAACAGTGCTCGTATTCCTTCACGCTCGGAAGACCTATGTCAAGACATCCAGACGGGCCGTGTTTGCCTCGTGGTCTGAGAACCTGTATCTTTGAAGGGCCCATGTTACTCCGTACTCTGAGTATCGGTAACCCCACAGGGCACATAGTTATCATGTACTTTATTGAGCTATATTCAAACAAGGCCTATTTTGCTTCGCACTTTGGAGGACCATTATTCAATCAGGGCTCGTGCCTTGACGTTAGAACATGTGTCTGCTTCATGTTCTAAGGACCTACATTCAGACAGGACCAGTGTTAGCTTCGTAGAGTAAGGACTTGTATCCAGACAGGGCCTATGTTTTCTTCCCGTAATACCCCCTAAATCTAGTCTAGCCTGCAGCTATGAGGACCTTCACCTCCAGTGACCACAAACTCTCCAATGGATGTAATTCCCATCCCGGTCTCTCAAAGCACTTCCCGAGAGTTGAATATCCGTTTTGTTTGGTGCACCGAATTTCTTGCCCGTCGAGGTTGTCTTTTCCAATTACAGATTCAAAGCCAGGCAGATAAATTTTACAGCGAACCAGAAATTCTCTAGAAACGAATACAGAAGCTAGTCTTCAGCACTTTCTTGTATTTTTCCCTTTTCAGTAATGCAAGATCATCGTACCCAAAAAGGTACAGAAAATGAGGCCGCAAAGGCTCGGTTTTTAACACAATTGCTTGGGGAGGAATTTATCGGCAAAGTCGGGCTGATTTCCAGTATTGCAGCAGAGAAGCGAGGGACATTAAGCTCCTCCACCCCACATCTTATCCTTTCCCCCACGAGCCCCAGCTGATAGGGCGTACTTGGTGGATTTCCCGTAATGTTTCAATTGAGCGAACCATGTCTTCTTTGTAAATGACTGCGCAAGAAAAGGTGGCCTGCGGAGGCCAAATTGGTCTTCCTAGATTGCGCTTCCGAATCTTTTCTATGTTTCTTGGTCCGCAACGAAGTACGTAACATGTTCAACAGGCTATGCTTTTTACTGTATGTTTTATTTATGCTCGTGGTATATCGTGTTGTTGTGCATACGTTTTCTTTATAAGAGCATCGGGAAGAAAGTATAGATACTCGGATTTTATGGTCTTCAGCAAAGTTTCCGATTGCATGTATCATAAAATCTTGCGAACAAAATAAAAGGTACATGAAGTTGACTCTGTTTACGAAATTGGGCAAAAAACACACTTATTGAGTTAGATTCTAAAAAAATCGCAATGAATCCATTTCACATGAAAAGGGTACCCCAAGGGTTGATCATTGGATTTTCGCACTCCCATATATACAATAATGGCATTGCAAACTATTATTCCTTTCATAAACTAGTTATAAGAACCCTATCCAATGCGCAAGGTATCAAAACCCTATCCAATGCTCAAGTTATTAGAACCCAATCCAATGCGCGAGGTATTAGAACCCAATCCAATGCGCAAGTTATTAGAACCTTTTTCCATGCGCAAGTTATTGGATCCCTATCCAATGCGTGAGCTATTAGAACACTATTTAATGCGCGAGTTGTTAGAACTATATTTAATGCGGGAGTTTCTAGAACCCTATCCAATGCGCGAGGTATTAGAACCTAATCCAATGCGCTAGAACAAAGAACCATATTCCCTGCGCGAGTTATTAGAACCTAATCCAATGCGCGAGTTATTAGAACCCTATTCCATGCGGAGTTATTCGAACCCTATCCATGACCTGACCACACTCTACCTCACTCATGTCAATTGAATAAACCCCCTCAGTGCCTTAAAATTAACTTTTCATCGGCAGTGTTCGTTAACAAAGCTTTGAATAAAATAACTTACAATGATTACCAGTTCATAACCTTTGTACAATACGGATCACCATGACTCACCAACACAAGCCCATGATCACCATGACTCGCCAACACAAGCCCATGATTATTAGAACACAAATCTGTAAAAAACATGAAATTGGGTCTTAACAGGTATAGCAACCAGCAACAATATTGTTGGTTCGAAACATGAAGTTCAAATCAAAATTGTACCTGTAAAGTTGTGTGTGTAGAAATTCTTCAACAGTGAATAAGCTAATTTAAACATCTTACTCCCTTTTTTGGACTTTCTAGCTTGTACAAAACGTACGTAAACTTTCTAAACGAACCGCATTTCATTCACCCATCCGAAATTATCGGCGCCATTCTCAAAGTTTGAAACATTTGTAACATTTCATGTGCACTTCATGTTATCTGTTTAGATCACAATTTATGAATACTGTGAGAAACATTACAGGATTCAATCTATTGTACATGCGCATGTTGTGAGTTCTCTACTCGCACCTTCATTTTAACGACCCATGTAAACAGTACACAAAGAGGTTTAACAAATGCAGTTGACCTTCAATTATTTTCCAGAGATCGATTGTTCTATACAAGGTTTTACAGCGCTGTGTCCGATTGTACTGTAATAAAAGATTGGAACATTGCTAATAAATTATCGTCGAAAATTCTAACAAATTATCGTCAAAAAATGCAAATAAATTATCGTCAAAAAATGCTAACAAATTATCGTCAAAAAATGCTAACAAATTATCGTCAAAATATGCTATTAAATTATCGTCGGAAAAAAATCGTTCATATAATGCGGTGGAAGTTTGGTTATACCATGGGACAACCGGTATTAATTTTCCAACGACATCATGTAAAAAAGGAAGGTCGTGTAATTTCGACAGCATTGACGGAGCTCTCCGGTGTAATGAAATCAAAATTTCTGCAGCCTAACAGGCCTCCATGGCTCGTCCTGCAGATTCTGAACTCTGTTCTCGGGCATCGGGCCACCAAGTGATGATGTAAGTTGGGCATATACTGATGATCATTTGGCGCATTGCTTATGCACAATTGTTCAATTCTGAATAAGTTATTTATGCATGCTCTGTATTTCCTTTAGTTGAGGAATTCTGACGAAGGTACTCGAATAGCTCCATTCTGCACGCCGGTTACATACGTTGGATTTTTTTACCGTTTTCAGTTGCTGTAGTTTTTTAAAAATATTGATGATACTAGCGAGTGTTCCAAATAGATAAAAAGACAAAATATTTGCTCAAGATATTAGTATCATGTTCGATGGCCATATACAAATTAAAGTTTCTCGTTAACTTGTTTGTTTCAGTATTTTCGTATCCTTCGAGGGTTGTTTTTATGCTTAGTAGTTCGCCAGCTCCGATGAGCATTTGCATTCCCTACAATTTCAACGAACATATTTGGTGAACAGTTTTGGCAGCAACACACTTTTGAATCGTGCTGCAGATTACAATAAAAATACATTCAATCCATATGTTTTGGGTGAAACGCTCGAAAATAAAACCGCGTTGTTTGAAATCAAAGAAAAATGGAAACACGCTGAACAGCGAGCTTCAACTGAAAACGAAACAACAACGAAACGAAAAAAAAATCAATGGTAAATTTGTTCGCCGGTATTATTAACGGAGTAGTATATAAATGTTTTGTTTGTACACTAACCTGAGTTACAAGGTAATTTTAGGAATAAGTAAATAGTAGATGCAGTCTTCAGAGCAGCTCACGTTGGTGAAACCATGCAAGGTAGCATCTGTGCTGGGTGATATTGCTGTATCTTCGTCAACCTGTAATCAAAAAAGATAAAACTATTAATCCTCAATTTCTCAGCATTCGTTCAATATTTGTTTAGGAAGAGGTTCCCTCTAACTCTGCGTATTTAATACTTTTTTTGAGCTCATCATTGGTTTGTAAATTGTAATCGTGATTTATAGAGTGATGTTCATCTATAAAATAATTATAATAATTCGAGGGTGGCATTTAAAGTGAACTTCTCGTGGAGGAAAGAGATGAGCGGCAGAGCGTTGTTCAGAGTGATGAGATAGTTTTGTCTTTCATCAACAATTTCAAGTCCATCAATCAGTGACGCCTCACGAAGTCGTCCACCAATTTACTCAAAGGAGTCTGATCTGAAACCAAGAAACGCATCGTTTAGACACTTCATCCATAGCTTCAGTATAATTTAGGAGCCCTTTAAAGCCCTTCAATTATATTTAGCGGATTAAAAACTTATTACGGTTGGAGCTCGTCACTAAGGCAAAAAATATATTTAAGAAATGGAAATTCACAGATGAAATAGAAAGGCTTAAATTATTTTATATATTTTTTTTTAAATGTTCGCCTAATTTTGAAAGAAAGATAGAAAGGCCTCCTCTTGTTCTTCTTTCTTTCCGTAAGCTAAAGCTTTTACCAATCGAGCAAATTTCTGTTCCTACCTCAGTAGTCAAACAAAGGGTCAAAAAGTGTCCGTTTGTTGGCTAAAACTGCCCCACAAGTGCTTCCCACACAATGTTTCATCCTAACGGCGGCTTCTTTTAGCTGGAGAGTTCCTAAATTTTAATTTCGGCGAACACATTTTTTCGCCTAGCACAACGTTCGTTTTCCTTCATACGATTTTGTCGGCGACAAAAAAAGTTTATAGATGGAGTAGTCTTTGAAGTTAGGTCTGTTCTACCGTTGAGTGTAAATAAACGGTAAGGGGTTTAGTTGCCTAAAGCTGTTTTTGTTTAAGGTAAATTATTGATTCCCGCAGCAGTAAAATCGAGGCAAACAGCTTACTGATAAAATATTCTGATGACTTGTTGACAATTGTTTCTAGCCCTTTCCGATCAATTACTGGTCAAGCATATCCTTCCCAGCATATTCTTATCGTTCTTTGCAGCCCATAGCTCAACTAAATATGTCATTGACGAGCTATGTTTGCATGGTCAAATCAAGTACCTCTATACATACCTAATCAACAAATATTGTATGCAGGCGTATACTGTATTCATTGTAGGTACAATGAAGCTTCTGTTTTTCTTCATTTTGAGGTAAGTGGCCCTGGAGTAAGCCTTGCACAGAAGGTGGGTATGCGCCCAATCGTTCCGCTCAGGGGAGAGTGTATGTATGTATGCTGGGACGTGAGCACCCAACCTGCTGCAGTGGATACTATCACTGCAGCCTCGCATGCTACCACTCCGCCAATACGGAGACTACAGCGGCGATAAGTATAACCGTCGGGCGACATTAATTATATAATATTATAGCGATATTCAAGTTCTATGACATAACTCTTTGGCCTCGTTTGAGACATGATGACTATGCACCTTGAAATGACTCATACTGAATAAGTGAAGGAATCAACACACTTACAATGCTTCACCTTTAGCGTGACTCATGTGAAACAAATACGTCAAAGAAACCCTTCACTTCATCCGTCCGAAGCCCTCAATCTATCACCCGCCCGTCTCAATAGAAAAAGAAAAAGTCACAGACATTGGTGTATAGTCAGCGTCGTGAGAAACCACCCAAACGGAAATAAATCTACGAAGTGATGTACAAAGAAAAGATATAATTTTGCCCTATTACTGTGAACGGGTAGAGAGATGGAAGACAAATACTCCCTCTTTAGATTCAGGGTCTGGTGTGGACAGAATGTGAAAGGGGGGGAGGGACGTTGCCTCGTAAAGGACATCGTGTATTAGCTCTTTGGTGCGGTTAGTTGCGTTCAGCGGTTAGTTGCGTTCAGCTGGCCAGGCGTGTAAGAAATGGTCCCAACGCTTTGAATAAGATAAGGATTTCTATTAGGCGTGAATTTATTCACAGTTTCGATTTAATGTCTTACGGCACATGACAATCTTTTAATATCACATAATGTTTTTTGATCTAAATAGATTGACTTAGATCCCTAAAATGTCAGTCAAACCAAGGAGGGAGGTCACGGCAAAACCGATCAATAAAAATATTAATATCATCACGAACCATCGGTGTGGTCCGGTCAGACGACCTATGTACTATCAAATAATATATGCCAAAGAAGAGGGTTTGACCTACAATTCAGGTTGTTCGGAAGTCATTTCGTTTTTAAAGCAAGATTTTGTAGATAACTTCCTTGTGCAGCCTAGTACGAGAGCCTGGACGCTACGTCTACTCACAGATTGATGCTGACGACCAATCAACCTTGCCTACCAATCTACCCTGCCGACAAATCTGCCCTGCCGACCAATCTACCATAACGAAAAATATCCTCCTGGCCAATCTACGCTGCCGAAAAATGTCCGCCTGGTCGAAAACGCATGGCATATCCAAACGCAAGTTTGATTATCGTTGTACGAATTCATGCCATTGATGTCAAGACCGCTAGCATTGAGATGTTTTATGTGATTGGTCAATGGTCTGCGGTTAGCTATCGTGTCAGGTGTTCACTACCAGTCTTAGCTCAGTCATCAAACAGTTGCAGTGACCAACCACCACGCAAAGGGGTACTGAGCAACAAACACTCACTACGCTGAAACAGACAAAACTCCGCATTGTGGAGGTCGTGCGGCCGGGTGTGGAGGTCGTGAGGTCGTGTGGCCGGTACCGCTTATTTGATTGATAAATATTAGTTTTCTTTCTAGTCTATACCCATTAAATTGAAAGGTTATTTATTATTAACAAAAAGCTATCATTGTAATGCCATTTTGTCGCAATTGTTCTCCGGGGCTTTGTGACCTACCCCATGCGCTGATAAGGTCAATAGCTCAAGCAAATAAACATGATTAAAACAGTTGAGATGTTCATACAGGATGGGAATTTTTTGCAACGAGAAGAATACTCAACTTGAATTATTATTTAATCTCATTTAACCTAATGTTGATACAAAAAAATGTCTTATGTTACTTCACAACTCAATTTTTCGACGCTACATTTTTCGAGGAATAATTTGGTGTCCAGCTCAATTTTTAGTCATTACCAAGCGGTGGTATCGAAAAATTGGGCAATAACGTTCATGGTATAAAATGTATCCTGTGAGGACCTCTTCTGCGTATAGTACCCAGAATCAACTATTTCCCATTTCACGTGACGTTCATATGATTTCGAGTAAACATATCATGTAGATACTCTTTTCATTTTTAGTTCGCTCACGATATCTTATATCACGATGAATTCACTAAGAAGCTTCAATCATGAAGTCAAATTTAATTCCTTTCGCCGCCATTTATTTCTTCAAGGGCCTCATTGCGTAAAATCTTTCATCAGGCTTACATGAAAACATGACCATCCCCCCCTCCCCTTCAGCACAGCAACAGGTTTAATCCCTACCATACCACAGCCTCCTGCTACTTCGGTGGTTTATAATTGCTTTTTAGAATATGGAGTCAAAATACAGCGTCTCTTACCATTGCTAGCTTTCTCGAGCAGGTCTCAGGCGATAATTTTTCTCTTTGCCTAGAACAGCTTCAGCGCGGCTCTTTTTGCGCGGCGAGAAGCGAGGCCGGGATAGGGGCAAACAGGCCTGCGCAAACAGCGTTAAGGAAGAAGCTTTTAAGGCAGACAGCCGACCGTTGCCGGCTGTCTGCCGTAAAGGGAAAGGGTGGAGAGGAGGGTGGAGCGGAGAGTGGAGTGACTGGTGAAGCGAAAGGAGAAGCGGTGGTTGGTGCGGAGATTGGATCGGAGGATAAAGGGACTAGTGTAGCGGACGGTCGAGCGGAGGGTGGAGCGAAGGTGGTGTGTTGGGTTTGAGCGGATGGAGAAGGAACTGGTGGAGCAGAATATGGAGTGACAAATGGAGCAGATGGCAGATCGGAAAGGTGACTGGTGTGAATCGCAGTTTGAAGCAGAGGGTAGAGAGAAGAATGAAGTGACGGATGAGACATACAGTGTGGCGGAGGGTGGAGCGTAGTGGAACGGTAAGTAGAACAGAGGGTGGAGTGACGGGAGAAGTGCAGGCCTGACTGCTTAAGCGACGGTTCTATTAGGACTGTCATCCTTATTCGAGAAATTGAGCACATTTCTTAGATGGGTTGAAAGTAAATTGGAATAATTAACGCCCGAAACTTCTTCATGACGGTGGATGAATGTATTATCTTCAGTGGATGGCAATATGGGAAAGAGAACTCTAACTTTGGTCAACAGAATCATTCACTCTTTTTCGACGTTCTTTTAACCGTAAGAGGTTACCAGAAGATAAACAAATAGATTCTTCTGTATAGCTCTGATTCAACTCGCGGACCTGCTCAGGAAGCATATTTCATTCTCAGCAGTCAACGCCGTACCAACAGAGCTAATAATAGTACTGTTAAGTCTACCATGTGCTCTGAAATAATACACGTACATTGCTTATAGCCTCAATCCGATGCTAATATTATTTTGAGAATGCTGAAGGTAAAATGCAAATCAGGATTTCAATGTTTATATAATGCAATGGGTTTTATTGTTACAGTCGCAAATCATGTGTACGCAAATATATATGTTTTGGTTCACAATTTAATAACAAACGTGTATTCTACGTATATATGATATAATATCATTCAGATTGAGAACAAAGTATGATATACGCAAATTCTTCCTCTAAGGTCTCATATGATACTTTGTTCGTCGGAGGTCGCATCATGCTGAAACAGCCGTGCATCCTTCCTCCTCCCGCCATCCCTGCTCCAACTCAGAAGCCCCAAAGTTCCTTTTCACATATTTTTGCATGCAGCAGGCGATCAATTCAGCATAGCGGTTCCCAGTCCCGGGTGGAAATAATTTGGATGAATAGAATAAATATGAACTAGCGTCGCATGGCCAGTTTAATTTATATATTAACGCAAACTCGTCACAGTTATTGGCTTCGCATATCAACCATGGTGCATTCCTTCATCACTGATGAAGGAATGCACCAGTGCAACTGATGATGAAGGAACAATAACTTACAATGAACCCAGGAATGACTAGTATCTGTTTAATTTCCATGTAAGCCCTGCACCGCGACGCCATCAAAGCAACACACGGGCCTGTTCTGCTGATGGGTTGTGAGGCAGGTGTGGCACAACCTGCTCTCGTCTCAAGATGTCTTTCTATGTAAATAAGACCCTCCCAGGCCTTTCAGAACACGTGTGCAGTGGCATCTCAGGAACTGAGCATTTTAGAAAAAAAATGTTACAACTTAATTGAATGCAAACGCTAATAGTAGATTATCAGTTGCTATCATACTGGTACACAGCACAAATATTCATTTATGTAACAGCTAATGGTTGAAATGACTTGACATCGCTGGGGTGTTTTTTCAAGTTCACCGCAGGGCAAACGTTTCCAGTTGGTACGAGGTCCGATTTAGATTGACAAAATAGCATAGCTGTTGATTTAAATGGATGGATATCATATTGAAAAACAATGTATATTTTAGTGATGGACCGGATGCCAAATTTGAACATCCTCAAATGTGGATGTGAATACGGACATCGCCACTCTGACATCCGAGGACGCAAATGTGGGTGTGGATCGCAACTATGACATCCGAGGACGCAGATGTGGGTGTGGATCGCAACTATGACATCCGAGGACGCAGATGTGGGTGTGGATCGCAACTCTGACATCCGAGGACACAGATGTGGGTGTGGATCGCAACTCTGACATCCGAGGACACAGATGTGGGTGTGGATCGCAACTCTGACATCCGAGAACACAGATGTGGGTGTGGATCGCAACTCTGACATTCGACGACACAAATGTGGGTGTGGATCGCAACTCTGACATCCGAGGACACAGATGTGGGAGTGGATATTGAACATGTCGTCCTCGCAGATTCGTATGTGAACGCTGATAGTCATTTTATTATTATAGAACAAAATAAAATGTCAATAACACGACGATTTTTTGATTGCTTAATCATTTTCTGTTAATTGAAATGTAGAAATAGAATTACGAACTTGATTTAAGCAATGAATTTTAACATCTGAGTGAATGAATATCATACTCTACTAATCAGATTGTCCAATGCATCAGTGACGTTGAATTGGTGCTATTTA
>SDVV010022934.1:0-12850 GCA_016164225.1 Gammarus roeselii | reverse complement strand
TATATATGTATATATATATTTATATATATGTATATATATATTTATATATAGGTTACCTTTGGTATTTTTCTTGCATTGCAATGCAAGGCATACTGTATTGCAATTGATTGCATGTCATGTTGCATATGTGCAATTTCGGTGTGCATTTAAGATTTCTTTCAAAGCTAGAAGGGTTCTTTGTACTGTTTATAATATTTATATATGCTTTTCATCTTTAGATGACTGTATTGGGGTATCCATGGTCACTTACTGTTGCTTTTTATATAAATATTTATTCGTTGCTGGTAAGAATATTGTTATAACACATTTCTGAAGGGGTCGGTTGTAGGGACCCCCTAGGCAAAAAGTTGGATGAGCTTTGGAAAACTATGTGAGATGAGCTTGATCTTATCTGTTATTTGAATTGCTTACATCATTTTCGTGGCATGATTTCTATGTTTGAGTGTTTATATCGTTATATATTAATGTCTGGCTTAATGATTCTATTTGTTTTTTTCTGTACATATATGTTTGTTTTCATATCTAGTTGGGGTATATTTGACTCATTCAGTGGTTGGTTGGTGGGTTCATAGCGATTGGATGCTTGGTTAAAACCTGTTGATTGGATTTGAGGCAACGTTTTGTGTTTTCAATCTATTTATTTCATATGTATATAATATCTATAGAAATAGTATGGTAGTTGGTGGGTTGATGTATATATTTCTTGGGATGCAGTAGCATTGCTACGAGCATCTATCCACCCCATAACGCATTATCCAGTTTTGAACCAGATATATCTGTGTTAACATGTATCCGCATGTTCTAAATGAACCTTTATCAAGCGTATGTTGACTGTTCGGGTAGTCTTATCACGATTTTTTTTTGTATAGCGAGTATCTGTTGGATGCCCTAGAGAGAGAGTAGCTGAACGATATGGATTTATTGTAAGTTATTATATTGGGTTATGTATACTTAGTAATGATCGGTTTAAATATGTTGAATTTGTATCGTTTTCAGAATTTTGATTAGTTATCTCATACAGTTACAGGATTTTTTAGGATGTTTTAGGTTTGCATCTTCCATGTAGCACAATACTTCAGGCCTAAATTGGTCGATTATTGGTTATTGCTCGATTATTGCATCGATTATTGCATCGATTATTGCATTACTTTGTGGTATTTTTATGATTATGTATGACCTTCAGTTACGATTAAGCCGTTGTTACTTTAGTTAAAGAAGATTTAATTTAACCCTGATTTGGACTGAGTTGTAGAATGATTTCATCAGATTTCTATATACAATAGCGTGTTCGTGTAGAAGTATTCCACATCATTTAATATATGTTTCAGTTATGTAAATCAGTCACCTGTCTTTGGAACTTATTCACGTTAGTGGGTTGGTTACATGCTAGTTTTTATCGCGTACATCTTGGTTTTTAATGTATGTTATGGATATGGTTGAGAATTAATCTTCTTGTTTTATTAAACTCGAACGTTTTAGTATACTTCATTCAGTTTTGTATGTTCTCTGTATAGTTTCCATCTTCGATGTAAGGTACAATTATGGGAATATTAGGATATATTACGTTAGTATCTGCAATGTAGAACATTATTTCAGGTTTAATTTAGTTACATGTTGTATCTTTTTAATGTTTTACACATCTTTTTTACATCCTTGTACAATGTTTGACGTCGATATTATAGATATAGAAGATTCGATTTGTTACAAACTTGGTCTTGTTGTTAGCTTATTGTATGTTTATTGTAGGACCATACTTCAATGTTTAGGAGGAGTTAGAGAGTCCCCTAGGCAACAGCTCGTTGCGTTGGCGTTTATTTGTATAAGTAGTCCGATTTACTTTGATGGATACCCTCGTATATTACAATTTTTACTTGTTATTTTGTTATTTTGTTATTTTATTATTGTTGTATGATTTTTTACACGGAAATCATAGGAATATATGTTCAAGAGGTGCAAACCAGTCCTGCATTTTTGTGGAATTTCGGCATTGAACCCTAGAAAGTGTATAGTTTAACGTTTTAGGAGACGATTTCCTGGATGGATGGGTCCTGGTGTAGCGGCGGCTTACACTCTTTGGTATTCATTTGGAGTTCATCCATGTTCAACGAGATTTTGTAAGTTCTTGTGGATGTCGGTCTTAAGTTCCATGGGTTTGTTAAAGAGGTTATGCGACAAGCTGCTGATCGTTGTAGTGATTTACTTCAGTCGTCAGTGAACAGAGGCCCAGATTTTTATGACCACACTCTTTGAGACTCATGACAGGCCCATCCATGACAACTGTACCTATCTATAGATTCTTGGTTTTGTCCAGGATGGGACTTTGCTCGACGTTGTTCAGAGATGATAGACTAAACAGATGCATGGTATGTCTGAGGTATTGTACCATGACTGGGTGTTACCTCTAAATTTGTTATATATCAGTGGTAGATTGCTGAGAAGTGACCTAGTAAAGCATTGTAGAGTTCTTTGTTATGATACAGTTGGCTTTGATTTTGTCCTACTAGAGGCATTGCATCAGTTAGGTCTAGGAATGTGTTATAGATTTGAACGGATCCCATAGTATTATTACTTTATTATGCATGAACTCAGCGTTTGTTTTAAATGTCAGATATTTTCGGTATAGCTGTTATGTTAGTATGCGATCTTAGTCATGAACCAGATCACGTGAGATATTGGAGTAGGATTTATCATCTGGGGTGTGGCAGGATACACCGTATATCATAGTTATTCAACGTTGCTTAGACCATACTAGAGAATCTTATTTAGCTATTTTTATAGTTGTTCTTATTGTATGATTTTGAACGGTTATCATGGGAATATAACTATATCAGGTATAAATTCGCCTAATTTCATGTACTGTTGGGTATAAATTAGCTAAACTGGATGTAACGATCCAAAATATTGGTATGTTTTTCTTCTCACATTGGATTAGGGTCCGGTTCCTAGTCGTCTTGGAGAACTAATCAACCGGATTTGTGTAAAGTGTTAGAGTTAAAATTCTTCATTAATTTAATGTACAACTCAATTATGTTATATGCTCGCATGTGTTTACTAGATGCTTATTCCCTCAAGTCTATCTTTTATAAATGTATGTTAACCGTTTAGAGTTTGTACAGTTAGAAATTATTGATTAATTCAGGTTTGTCATGAGATTTCGTTCCAATTCAGAATATTTGACATATTCGAGCATTCACAATATCCACTCTAGCATTTTTTTCACTATAGGTTTGTAATGTAGAGGGGCCGTAGACCTAACTCATCCTAACCTATCCTAACCTAACCTATTTTCTAACCAATAATTATGTATTATCGATCGAGATTTATGCTTGCGTATGACTTTTTCCCTGTTTTTAGGATTTATGCATAACAAAAATCTCCACTTGACTCTACATTTGATATATCTTGTACAGTTTAGATACACACTTCCAATTTTGATCTAGCAAATTTCATCCATTTTTCATATGTAAATTACATCGTTTGTTTGATTGTTTTAGCTATTTTCATAAAAAAAAAAAAAAGTTATACAAATTTACATCACTATCACTTATGTTACTCACACCCATCAAAAACCTAACCTCACTTAACCTTATGTATGGTATTCAGTCATTGGTGTATACATATGAAGCCCACCACACGACTCTAAATATTTCGTTGTCACTCTCGACCCATATTAGTTAGCAGAGAGGGGCCATTTTCAATCTTAGATGGATTGATTGTTACAAGTAATTCAAATGTGTATCCAGTTCCACACAAACGAATGACCTTGTATTTATTTTCGCATGTCACAGTACAAAATAGTTACCATCTGTAACAATTTGCTGTAGACTTAAGATGTAAGAAACCCACGCCAACATCATCATAAATAGCATTTTTTGCTATGAGTCTGCAATTTTCATACGTTTGTGTAGGTGTGTGTGAGTGTACTTATATGTTATGCACGCCCAACCTAAGCTAACCTATCTTAACCAAAATGTCTGTACTTATATTCAACTGTAGAGGTCCTTTAATGACCCTACATTATCCTAATAACACTAAACGCATTATACGTGCATCACAAGCACTATTACGATTAAACAATCGCATCTTTTTATCTCATTGTTGCATATCTTTGTAGGTAGCAACAACATTCCCGTTCAGTCAGTACGAACAGCTTCGAACTATAATGGCAGTGCAACAAATATTTATTTTGGCTAAATAAATTTGTATACCCACGCACTAAAAGCCATGGAACATGAATCAGATGGAATAAATGATTCAGTGAAATATTTTTTTTACAAAAATTCAGAGAAATATTTTTACATGAATCTGGCAACAAGCTGAGCGGGGTTTTTCCACTCTTCCATTGGCGGGTCGCATAAGATCGTGTGTGTAGTAGCAGACTGATTCCTTCATCAAAACACGACCAACGAGATTCAAAATAGCATCAAAATTAAGGAAGTGATAGCGTGGCTACGGAGGAAAGTGTTCCCTTAAGACTACTTGTCAACACATAAAGGTGGGCTAGAAAACCAAAGGCTTACCTTGGATACTGCTCCACAGAAGACAGGTGAGAATAACAGTGTTTAATATGTCCTATTCCCAGTGTAGAGCAGACTTATGAATAGAGTTGCAGATTTCTACAAGACACTATTGTAAATACTGGATGGAAGAGGGTGACTATGAAGGCACATTCCTCTGCCAAATGCCATACCAAGATTGTCAATTAGGCTAACATGATAGAAATCTTTAATTCTGAGTAGCACCCTACCTTGATCCATGCCTATGTATAGATATATAGCTATATAGTGCCTATAAAGTGTAAATAACATTGTTGAATATTAACAGTTTTTAATGTCATTCATTAGGGAGCTTAAGACTTCCATTATTTTTGTTCCTGGTAGCTACACCTAGTGGTATGCTATTTCTCTTGTGATGTAACATTGTTTAATACATGCACCCAATCTGTCTGCCTGTATGAGGCAGGCAGAAAGGTATGTGATTATCTTCCTTGTCACACATTGTTAGCCAACTATGTTCTGTGTGCAGACTTTCACCCCCTGCTACTGAGGCCATGAGGACACCCGTCTTCAGGCAAGACTGGATCTAAAACTCAGGCCCGATCCAGGTACCTGGACAAAAGTTTCCCCCAAGATAATTCCCTCTGGGATCTATTGACGCCAACAAGATACTCATGCAGCCTGTCCTTTCAAATCTTCTTTTCCCCTTCTATATTATCATTGGACAGCCATAACCCAGTTAAGTTGGGGAATTATAGTCACAAAAAGATATACCTGTACCTTTATTGTCCTTGTGTCTGTTTATTGGTGCTTGTCCATAATACTCAACCTAATTTGTAGAAAAGGATAGCATAAATTGGAGTCAGATTGTGCCTTGAAAGTGAAAGCACCAATTTACTGGAATTGATTTTGCTCACAGAAGCTCATTCACTATTAACTTTTTGTGTAACCAAAAAAGGGTAAATTACCCTTCATTAATCAACATTAACCTTTCAAACACCTAAACAACTCTTCATGCTTAGGTAAGATATTTCTCTCAGTGACTTACGCTTTATACATATCCACTTTGCTCTACATTTTTGTCAATCATCAGCAGTTCGAATACACTCTTCCAATTTTGATTTAGCCTTTTTCGTCCATTTTTTCTTAGGTATATTGTGTCAATGTTTGAATGTTATAGGTAATTTTTGTTCCTTTTTTTTCGTACAACATAAGGCGGGGAGACAGGTCGAAGATCACAATTGAAGATGTTCACTTATATCGATGATATTACAATACATATTTCATTTTAGCTTACTCGGTAATGGTCATGATGTTGATAGTGTCTTTGTGGCGCTTCAGGAGAGGTTTCCAATTCTCATGCAACACTCATGACGCTCAAATCACTAGCGTGTTGCGTGCGTCCTTCCTCGACCAAATGGCGTAGTTACATGTGGCATACAAAACAAATAGGTGGCCCAACAAGGGAGTATAACGAAATAATAATTCAGGAACAATAATATACGAAGTCATGTAACATTCTCAAACATGACACACAATTTAACATTCTTTCGCATAAATCATGCAGCAAGTGGGTTGGGAACACAGCACAGTAGCGGGTTAAAGATGAACCATTGCACCGATGTTTGTTTAGCTGGATGGAGCAAGTGTGGGTGGTTTCGGGATAATTAAATAATTTGTTATACTAATACTTAGTGAAACAATGCTTGTTGGTAACATTACATAATTTTCTGTCATTTCAGAATAGAAATTGTGTTATCACTCCCGAGACAATTAAGAACTTAGTACAAATGGTATTGACATTCTCGTGCTAATTGAAAACTGAGTAAAAATAGAAACTGTCCTACCAAACGAGGTATAGAATATTTTAAGCGTTGTGATAACTAACAACTTCAAACAAAGTGAAAACGTATACTTACTGTGCTAATTGTTCACTGAAAACCTACAGACCTTATATTAAGTGAAACTAGTAAAAGCCTCAATGTCCACCACAACAAAGTAACTATTTTCTAATTAGGTACTACCTTGTTTCTATTCCAGTTGTAGGAATATAAACGTAGCTCTGCTCGAGGCATCGGCTGAGTTATGGCAATCTTATGCTGACATCAGCAGTAGCTGATCGTCAAGTAATTTCCACGATTTTGAAATCCGCTATGTCTTTGCGGCACTAGATTTAAACACAAATGCCGTACTGGCAAGATATTTGTCCACGGCCAGTTCCAGTTTAGGGTTGAAACTCCGTGAACGCATCAATAAAATTATTCACACCGTGTGTTTAACGTGAAAGTAATGTAAATGTTCCTATGTTAAACTATCTTTTGAGTTATTTTAAGGGGAAAAATTCTCCTTTTTGTTCAATGCTAAGCTTTGGCTTACTAATTTGGTATTGTAGATTTCTTACAATCTATTTTGTCAAATAGTGTGGATCAGGAATAAAATTATCGTATTTATCCAGGATAACGTCCAGTTTTCTAAGCCGGCGAGTGTTCGAGCGTCTACACAAATTTGAAATTATCATGTTAATTAAGTTAGGGAACTGACGTTACGAGCGTGGTAACTTGTATAGTAGTTTTGCTGTGTACTACCCTTCGCAACATTCAATGAAATTAACTGGCTGGTTCCTTATCAAATGATTGTAACACGTTTGTTTTCCCACGCCATGAACGTTATTTATTGTTGCTATTGCAATTACGGCAAGGTATATCTCCTTCCCTTCTTTACTTATGAGATATGCTTTCTATTTATAACCGTTCGCATTGATGCAAAAAGTGTTTGTCTGCGCGTTCTGCTGGTGGTCTAAAGATGTAGTCAGTGGCTAAGCCTAGAGAGCTCTGGTGGTTCTATGATAACGGGACAGACTACTTTCGATGTCTTGCTCGATACAGAAACTCCTTGGCCACAGTAAAATGCGGTAGTGCGTGGGTGGCAGTGAGGAACTTAAATCAAAGGGGCCTTGTTGATCCCCTATATTTTTCCAGCTACCAAGATCTGGCTTCTTTTTGCCCATGATGAGCCAAACTCTAGCGGGACAACATTAAGAAGAAAATCCGAAACAAAAATATGCTGGCAGCTTCAATTCCTTCAGATAAGGTATAAATAACATCAAATATTCAATTATATTCTTAGTGCAGATAAGTCATTGTTATTGTTTTTTGTGTCTTTCTGAAGTTCTGGCAAGGAGGTACGGTACTCTACAGGTTTGTCATGAACGTTGGGCCTGGATGCTAACTAAGCCAAGAAGAGCAGCAAATTGAGTCCATGATAGACGTAAATATATCGTTGTCATAGTTCATTTATCTTCTAGTTACGTAAGCCGGTGATTGATGTACCAAAATCATTTTGTCCTATGCGGTGGATTAAAATGCTCAATCGTATTCTATGATAGATATCGCTCTAACATTCCCATTCTCTGTGAGAAGCTATGCTGTGTCGTAGAAAATATTGTTGGTTAGAACATGGTAAACCATGGAAAGCTGTCGAACAAACGTTTATGTATGGAACATGAGGCAAAGAGCCTAAGTACATGACTGAACGCTTATAATAATGCTGCGATTGAGTATGCCCAATAATGAAAGGCTAATGATCATGAACGTATACCCTCCATCTGGATAACTCATTTGAAAAGCATTGACTGTGTTGCTGGATCTATCGATAAAATAAATTGGTAACACTAGCTCATATGATACACGATCGGCAAACCCGGCATGACTCGCAGTGCTGGCGCGTGCCCAGAAATTTCAAATTAGGCAAAGCAAAATCAATCAAATTTTGTGCCAGTATGCCTGGATCTAGGACTACTTAACAATTTGAACCACCCAAGGTGGATGGGGAGGCGGCCGCCCTGCATGTCGTTCACATTTCGGTCCCCGAACCTTTAAGGCTAAACTGTAACGAGAACCGCACTTTTCTGGGACCACAAAAGGTTTGAGAATACTTCTGGGGCAAGTACAATGTGACAACACCGGCTACGATTATCTGAAAAGTGCCATAAACCGTCAACAACAGATTGAACGAGAAACAACGCTGGGCATTAGTAGCCTGTCAGAACACCCTTCTTGAATTTTACTTTGAATGCATAGTCAGAATATGGATCTAATAGGGAATCAGGAATGGATCTTGGATTGAAATACAGGGGAAAATTTTGAAATTCATTGCGGCATTAACTCTCCCATAGGGTAATTTCTCCTGGTATTTATTTATTGGGGGACGAGCGTCTCAGAGAACATGGAAAAAACACCATAACGATTTTACAGGCGAAATGCAATAACTTAAGTAAGAAAAAGGTTGGGAGATCATCTAATTGCATAATAAATCATTTTTGTAGTAATCAGTTGTTCGTGTTAGAAGTATGTGAATTCTATTTGAATAAATTCGAAGAATAACACGAAAAATTGTATTGAGGATGCCTCGAACAGAATTTAATTTATTGTTACAAGCTCCACCCCGGAAAGTTATTGAATGTATGTAATGATTGTACGCAATGTAATATTATATTGAAACAAATGCATCGGTGGTAAGACAGTTTGACTGCAAACGTACAATTCTTCAACCCCTCGCTCAAATGCCGACAGATTTAATCAATGTGAAGTACAAATTACAGAGTTACGTTCAGAATCAAGCAGAGATACTGGACATGATCCATCCATTCAGAGTCAAACAGAGATACTGGATATGATACACCCATTCAGAGTCAAGCAGAGATACTGGATATGATACACCCATTCAGAATCACCCCCCATTCAGAGTCAAGCAGAGATACTGGATATGATACACCCATTCAGAATCAAGCAGAGATACTGGAGATGATACACCCATTCAGAATCAAGCAGAGATATTGAATATGATACACCCATTAAGAATCAAGCAAAGATACTGGATATGATACACCCATTCGGAATCAAGCAGAGATATTGAATATGATACACCCATTAAGAATCAAGCAGAGATACTGGATATGATCGCACCCATTTAAAATAAAGCAGAGATTCTGGAAAGTATACACCCATTCCAATACAGTGTCATTGAAACAAACATTTGGCAGTTGGGGGTGATGTCGATGAGAAACAAGCATCAATTTAAATTTACTTTCATAAGCAACGAATCTATTACCTGCTAACCACTGCTAATCTACGTGTGAATGTTTAATAACAAATATCAATATGAACAGCGGCATGGTCAAAGTGGTCAGATTAGTCATATAAGACCGCATCATCGGCGAATATAACATTTTTCAGTACAATTTTGTCATACATAATTTGCAAAAGTAACAAAAAGGATGAGGCCCAATGCTGGTGCTTGAGGAACACCAACTGTTAATGGCAACACGTCAGACTATTTGTCGTTGCAGAGCACATAGTGATTCAATAGGGACGAATAACTAGCAACAAGTGATCAAGCGTTTCTATGCCCACCACAAGTATACAACATTGTAAACAAAATATTCCTGACAATCTGTATTAAATGCCTTACGCAGATCAAGGAATAGACAAATGCCATACGATTTATCATGAAATGATAAATCATGTCAGATACCAAACGAACAATTGTTGAGGTTGTATTATATTTTGTCCGGAAACATAATGGCACATTAGACATAACATTAGTAGCCATAAAGACCTCGTTCAATCTAGTGGGATTTTTATTTCAAAGTTTTTTTTTCAAATTGACGGAGTATAAATTGTACGAAAGTTGGATACCTGCTTGAGCCACAAGAATTTCAAAAAAGGACAGCACGGGCTGCTTGAGGGCGTTGGGATAAGCGCACACATCTCCTCCATTCAGTTAAAGACATGGCAGAGTAGGGAAGAAATTTCATGACCTAACATCGAGAAAGATATTGGGTTGAATTCCATCATGAGTATATTTTTATTCTGAATAATCAAGTTGTTCATTTATTTATTGACATTGGTTAAGGACAGCGTGCATCTGTTGTCATTTGGTCGGATGTTGCCGGGTAGAGTATGAACGCTCGGGGGCAGATTTCAAGCAACTTCTGATGCAATATAAGTGAAAAACGAGTTGAAGTGGTTTGTTGTGTGGATCAGAGAGTGGATTACAATTACCATTGAAGGATATTTTATAGTTTTTGCACGTCGACCCAACATTTCATTAGAAATAGACCATGTTTCAGCCATAGCGTAATTTCAAACGCCCATTTTTATACTGATATTGTTCACATTTTTGAAAGACGACCGGTAACACACTGCGATCATTATTAAATGATCTGCTCGTGATTAAATTGATACTCAACGGTTTGTTTAACCTAGTTACCGTTGATATAACATATTTCAAGTCAAGAGGGCATGGACCACGGGGGATCCTTGTTCCGATTACTGATTTCCGCCTAACCTGGAGGAAGACTGCCAATCCAACAGAAGTGTGGTAACATCACGCGGGGTTGGGTGCGCAGAGTTTCACCAGACATAAATGCGAAACCCTTACAACAATCGTCTACACAGTTATCATCATCAAATGACGCTGGAAGTCGACTGGGATCATAACATATATTTTGAAAACATGTTCGTAAAATAACAAGGGAAGTGATTATTCAAATAAATGTCAACAACACCCGATAAGCGACCATCGCAGTAGGAGAAGTTACGATTAGATTGATCAAGCAGAGAAACTTTAGTAATTGAGCTACTACGGAACAGCCTCGAACGATAGGTTTAGCAATCGCTGAAAAAAAACCTGACCTGCCAACCGCGATCTCTAAACTTGGTCGTATTGGTGCGCTCACAGTGAAAGTCAGGAAATACATCGTCATCGTCTCGAAACGAACAGGTGAGACGATCCACGATGTAAGGTAATGAGAGGATAATTATACCCTGGAACACGCTAACATTGACATGTTTTACTCGAGCACGCAAGGCGCTTTCATTCAGCCTGTTCATGTCGTTGATCCCAGTCACCGATTTTGGTTTGTCTGGAGGTAGCATATTGTAGCAGATGCCGCTATTTCTTCCCAAGACAGATGTTTACTGTTAAGTTTTTTTGAAGAACAAAGCAGCTCCAGGCTGCGTGAGGTTATGTTTAGGAAAAAATTTGTTCAGGGTGTTGCTGTTTTTGTAGCACACCGTACCGGATGTGTTAGGTGGTTGATGATGAATTGGTTGATGTTTGATCAAGGTGTAAGCAGTCATGGCATATAGCATTAGAACATGGGACAGGAATTGCTGAAGCAGGTGGTCAACCTCATTCAGGATTTTCTTCATGTTCTCGCCTTCTGCCGTAGGGAAGTATCCGTTGGTACTGCACGTGATGCCTAACCCTGAGAGGCAATGATCTAAGCAAAATAAGGTATAATGGAGTTCGAGAGGTCATGTCGCTTTTTGAGTCACTCATTTGTGGTAATTTTCTGCTGCTGAATGCTCGATTTGTGGTGTTATTGGGCATCGCGTGCGTATGGATGATCGGAAGCTATTAAACTATTATGGTCATGGGGACTTACGCTGACTTTCTAACTTTTTTATGCCAGCACTATTTTTTTTAGAATATTTGAGAAAGTCCAACATTCTATCTGTTTATCATAATTTGGCTAACGGAACATTTTCTTGTAAGAAATTCCTAAACGGACTCCTCATCTAAATCAGATGTGGTACCAGTAGAACTCAGTAAATCGAGGTCAATATCAGTCACGAGCACATCGATGAAAGTTCGAAGAATAAATGAACAAATATCAGAGAATGAACGCTCGGTAGCCACTCTTACGTACACTGGGTGTTGTGAGACCCGACTTCAGATCACTTGGCAGGAATTGTCTGAACGGAGTAGGCATAGGGTGCTCGGAGACAAGAGGCCGATCGTGACCTAACTAAATGTTTCTAGCCAATAGGGAGTGTCTAGAAACACTATACCAGACCCATAGCAAATGTTTCCGTCTCACTAAAACTCACACCGAACATCTACACTTGCCACCCACATGGGAAACCCTGCGTTGGCGCTGAAATCGCTTCTCACCGGAGGCTGACCTGACTTACCACACCTTAGCTTCAAGAGCGCTAATTTACTGTTAATAATTAGAGTTTCAAGCACTCTCAGAAATAATCATAGAGATTGGAGTTGTTCAAAATCCAATTAGAGAATTTTACTCGTGACTGGGAATGTTCCAGATTGCCATGTGTCAAAAACTGTCGGAATTTAGAAGAAAGCCTCAGCAGGCAACGCAAGTAGTTAGTATTTGGCTGAAACGGCCATGTGAAGGAACAAGATAGAGCTTAAATAGCACTGGGTAAGGGTTGGCCGGAGTCAGGCGGGCGGGACCGGATGTGGGCGAAGTCACTGATAAGGCAGGTGGGCGACGCGAAGGGGTGGAAGGGGAAGCGAGGAGCTCTCGGTCCTTGCTTTTATATATA
>SDVV010022933.1:0-12851 GCA_016164225.1 Gammarus roeselii | reverse complement strand
TGATCTCGACGCACCTCGACCAGCCTCGACGCGACCCTCGCCCCCTGCGCCAGCAATCCGCGGACTGTAATGGTTAATTGTTCTACTCATGCATCTCATAAACATTTTTCTGTGTATGGGTTTTACAGCGCTGGGAGGGGGAAGCAGAGGTTCCTGGATTCAGAGGGGCTTCTAAAGGGTCCCACAGTTTTTCAAAAGGATCCCAAAGGGTCTCAAGGGTGTTCCAAGGGGCCCCAGAAAGGTCCAAGTGGACCCCTCCAAATTCACCTGGTCTCCCAAGTCCCCTGGGTCCCCGAGTCCCGCGGGTCCCACGAAAACCTCCCCACTCTGGGTCACCTTGTCTCAACCAACCTCGATACATATATTAATAAGAAATTCAAAATTTATCACCATGAAAAAAGGGCAGAGAAAAATGATAGAGCCCAAGCAAGAAGAAATAATAAAATACTAAAATAAAGTGTTAATGATCTATAAAATGAATAATCATCCATCCACCCCAAGGTTCAGCGGAGCCTCAAGAGGGTCCCAATGTTTCTCAAGATGGTCACAAAGGGTCTCAAGGGTGTCCCAAAGGGTCCCAGAATGTCCCAAGTGGGTACCCCCCCAAAATCCTCCTGGTCTTTCAAGTCTCCTGGGTTTTTGAAACCCCCGGGGGTCCCACGAGTAACCCCCATTCCCTTAGTCACCTAGTCTCAACCAGCCTCGATACATAATAACCAATGCAAAATTTACCACCATGAAAAAAGGGCACAGATAAATAATACAGATATAGACACTAGGCCGCATCCCCCAGATAGGGGGGTGGACGACGGCAAGGCGCAAGTCACACCCTCATACGCTCACACTCACACAACTTAGCCCTTTTGTGCAAAAGGGTCCGGCCGGTAACCCCGCAACATACACTCTGGGTCATGAGAGCAGTCCAAGGATCCGTTGTCAGCAGCAGGGCCCGACAGTTTTCACTGGTTTACCCTGTAAAAACTGTTGACCGCCCACACCGGGAAAGCACCAGGGCGGGAAAGCACATCAGCGCAGCGTCAAAATCAACCAATCACAACAATTCTCTACTCACGCCTGTTCATTGCACGCTCTCTTGCCACCTCCACATTCAAGTCGCTCCTTCCTAACGCCTGCTTCACACCATCTATCCACCAAAACTTTGGTTTTCCTCTAGGCTTGCGACCACTCACCTGCGCAGATAAATAATAGGGCCCATAAAAGAAGAAACAATAAAATATTAGAATAAAGTGTAAATGATCTATAAAATGGACAATTGTTCATTCACACCAAGGTAAGGCAACTTACTTGTCACGAAACCTTCTTTTTCACTATTCAGAATGTCAAAATATTTTGTTGTTCTATATTGAACTATTTTGTTGTTCTATAATGAATTTTTTCTTCAACTATTTTATACTGTCCTATATGTGTATTGTTACAAGGTCAACTTGGTTAAAGCAACTAGCCTCATGGTGTTCAAACCGCGTTTATTTTACCTGTGGAAAATTTACCGTTCAGTCTTGATACATCTAATATTTATTAAGTCTAATAGATTTTGATTTCTCAATTCAGCGTAAGGATCTGGGATGTTTTGGTGGTCAATACTTGTTTCTGCAACCTTGTGTAGTGACAAGACGACGTCCATCGATTATTAGACAATTTTGGGTGATCTTTGTACCTGCAAGAATGACTAAGTTATGTCTTCACAGCATAACTATTGTCCAATTTTGGTCTATGAACATGGAGGATCATTTTATCCCATACAGAGGCCACCAATCGCCGCTTGTGAACCGCATTGACGATTTGTGGGATGAGTTGAAGAGGAAACTGCAAGGCTCATCGCATCTGAATTAGTTCAATTGATAGGCAGAATTGAACGTATCTTTGCAAAAGCTTGTGCTTGGACAAATGGAAGCTGCAAAAGCTAGAGATAGTCCAATAAACTCTGAAGTATCGCGACCTTTTTTGACCACAACGTGTACACACACATTTCACAGATAGTGTAATCGGGTTTAATAATGTGTATACACACATTTCACAGATAGTGTAATCGGGTTCAATCATGTGCACACACACATCTCACAGATAGTGTAATAAGGTTCAATCATGTGCACACACACATTTCACAGATAGTGTAATCAGGTTCAATCATGTGTACACACACATTTCGCAGATAGTGTAATCAGGTTCAATCATGTGTACACACATTTCGCAGATAGTGTAATCAGGTTCAATCATGTGTACACACACATTTCCCAGATAGTGTAATCAGGTTCAATCATGTGTACACACACATTTCCCAGATAGTGTAATCAGGTTCAATCATGTGTACACACATTTCACAGACAGTGTAATCAGGTTCAGTCACGAGTACACACATTTCCCAGATAGTGTAATCAGGTTCAATCATGTGTACACACATTTCACAGACAGTGTAATCAGGTTCAGTCACAAGTACACACATTTCACAGATAGTGTAATCAGGTTCAATCATGTGTACACACATTTCACAGACAGTGTAATCAGGTTCAGTCACAAGTACACACATTTCCCAGATAGTGTAATCAGGTTCAATCATGTGTACACACATTTCACAGACAGTGTAATCAGGTTCAGTCACGAGTACACACATTTCCCAGATAGTGTAATCAGGTTCAATCATGTGTACACACATTTCACAGACAGTGTAATCAGGTTCAGTCACAAGTACACACATTTCCCAGATAGTGTAATCAGGTTCAATCATGTGTACACACATTTCACAGACAGTGTAATCAGGTTCAGTCACAAGTACACACATTTCCCAGATAGTGTAATCAGGTTCAATCATGTGTACACACATTTCACAGACAGTGTAATCAGGTTCAGTCACAAGTACACACATTTCACAGATAGTGTAATCAGGTTCAATCATGTGTACACACATTTATTTCACAGATAGTGTAATCAGGTTCAATATTTTAAATTAGCCCCAGAAAACCGCTGACCGTCTAGAACAGTATTTATGAATCGTTGACCAAATAAAATAGGGTATGAAGGAACTGGAAGCAATAATCAATCATCCTACTGCGTGGGCAGAACATCTTTACAAGCAACAACAGCCATCAAGCTCCTGGCATTTCTTTCATAGCAATAGCAGTGCTGGACTTGATTAGAGCCTCATTTCCGCCGGAGCCTCAACGTGAGTCATATAAGGCTCCCCCGTAGGTCGGGACCGTCATTGATTTAGGTACGTTCGCACAGCTTCGCGGCGAAAATGTTAGTCTTGTCAAGATTATATCAAGTATATATTTCAATTGTGGCACATTCGCGTACTAGCGCGTACAAATGGGTAAAGAGTTAACGCGTAACTTCGTAAAATGTGTTATTTCTGTGCGAAATGGGGTGGAGAGACCGCCTCACTTGCACAGGTGTTTGGGGTTTAGACAGCTTCGTATAGTCCGGTGTGTTTTCCGAAAGCGATAAGCTTTTTTCGGTAGGTTGGGTAGGTGAGTAGGCTTTGTAGGTTGCACGAGGGATCTATGAAAGCTCGTCGGACTGCCGCGAGTGCGTTGCAATCCATCAGTAAGTGTTTCACGCTGATAGCCACTTGGTAGCAACAGGGGCCAAGTGGCGCGTTTGGTCATGTGTCGACAGCCATCAAGTGGTTGTGAGTTATCCACGTGTGTCTCGTGCACAAGCGGTTGATGAACAATTGGTCTTTTCTGTTGGTGAACTTTGTTTCCCATTCGCCGACTGGGGGTTTGACTGAAAGCATTTTTTGAACACTCTGTTGGCACATTTCATCTCATCGAAATGTTATATGGAAGTTGATAATAGGGAACCAGTCCCGGACATGTATTGCGGAAAATTGTTCTTGTTGAGTTGATGCCAGTTTAGCAAGCAAGTCCGCAAGTTCGTTTCCTCTTATTCCCGCATGTCTGGGGATCCAGCAGAATTCAACTGCCTGGCTTGTCTCGGACATCACAAAGAGATCGTGCTACATTTTAGTAGAAGGGGATGTTCGTAGTGCAGTGTTTCAAGCTTGGTGAGGACACTCGGACTGTCTGAGAAAACGACATATTTGGGGAAGCGATCTGTTTTGGCAATAGAGATGGCTAGTTCGAGTGCGTGGAGCTCCGCAGAGAACACGGAGGCCTCTTGTGGGAGGGTGTCTGAGAGTGGGATGCCCCCGCACACAGCGGCGGCTCCCACTCCGACCGCGGTTTTGGAGCCGCCAGTGTATATATGACGGTGCTCTAAATACTCTTCCTCGAGTAGTCTTTGGAATTCCTGCCGGTACGCGTTGGTTGGAGTAGTTGCTTTAGGGTATACTTGCAGGTCTAGGTTGACCGTTGGTGGGTTGATCATCCATGTTGGTGTGGTAATTTGAAGAATTTGGAAGGAGAATGGAGGCTTAATAGCTTTACGATTGATGTCTAGCGAGGTCAGCAGGTTGTCAACATGTAGGGAAAACGGTGGGCATATATTCTTTTTAGCCGCGAAAAGGCGCTTATCGGATATGTTGGTGATGTGGCTGACTGACGGGTTGTTGATTAGACTTCTAGTTTTAAAATAATATTGTAGCGAAAGTTTGTCTCGCCGGAGCAGAAGTGGAAATTCGTTAGCGAGCAGGTTAAGGGATTCGATTGGGGTGGAACGGAACGCGCCAGTTGTGGTACGCAAGCATTGTTTGCGATGGTCGAGAGTAGTTCTCGCTGCTGAACCATAGACAACAGCTCCGTAGTCCATGCGCGACCGTATTATCGCTCTGAACAACGTCATTCCGGTGTCCATGTCGGCACCGAACTTCAGGTATGTTACCTATTGAATAAGTCCCGTCGACCTGTTGCATCGAGTCACCAGGCTGCATGTGGGGTCGCCGCGTGAGTTTAGGGTCAAACACAAGGCCAAAGAATTTTTTTGTTTCTTCGTATACTAGCGGGGTATTGTACAGCGTTAGGGCTGGTTTCAGGTGTAAACCGACACAGGGGTGAAGTGCATGCTCTTAGTTTAAGAGGGCGAGAATCGGAATCCGTTTAGGGAAGCCTAGTTCCCGACTAGGTTTAGGTCACTTTAGGCACTTCTTGAGTTCATGTTGAATTGTTGAGGCTGGGTGGGGTGTCTGTAGCTTATTTGTACGTCGTCCACGAATAGCGATGAGAGCAGTCTTCCGTCTCTGGGAAGAATGTCGGCTAACTGATCGATTTTGAGGATAAAAAGAGTGACACTGAGGACGCTTCCCTGGGGAACGCCCATTTCTTGCGGATATGATGGAGACTGAGTGTCGCCAACCTTGACTCTGAAGGTGCGATTTTGTAGAAATTGGTGGATGAAAAGTGGTAGCTGACCTCTCAAACCTTTACGGTGGAGATCCTTCATGATCCCGTGTTTCCGCGTAGTGTCGTATGCTTTTTCAACGTTGAAAAATATAGAAACCACATGTTCTCTTCGGACGAAGGCCTGTCTAATGTCTGATTCTAATCGTACGAGGTGGTTCGTTGTGGAGTGGCGCTTACGACCACCGCACTGGATGTTGTTAAGGCCTGCATGCATTTCAAGGTAGTCTACTAGGCGTGAGTTTATCATTCGTTCCATAGTCTTACATAGGACGCTAGTTAGGGCAATGGGACGATAATTATGTGGGTCGCTGTGACATTTTCCGGGTTTGGGTATCGGGATGATTACAGATTCCCGCCATTGGTTGGGAAAGAATGAATTTGAATACAGCGTATTGAACACATTTAGTAGGTGCTGGAAAGCGTTGTCAGGAAGGTGTTTGATCATGTTGATGTGCACTCGGTCCGGCCCGGGTGAAATTTCAGAGTGTGGACAATTGCATACTGTAGTTCATGGATGGAGAAAGATTTGTTGTAGAATTCTTCATTTGTAGAAGTGAAGTCGATACGCTCACTTTCTCTTAGGATCTTTTCCTGTTGGAAAGAAGCCGTATAATTTGTTGATTGTGATATTTGACTGAAAGTCTAAGCTAGTTTGTCCGCGATGTCCGCGTATCAAGAATAGACAGTGTCTCCGTCCGACAGTATGTGGATAGGTCGCTCGGGGCGACCTTGGATAAGTCTGATTTTTCCCCACACTTGGGAAAGAGGGGTGTTTTGATTGATTGTATTAACTAGTTGGGTCCAGCTTTCTCGCTTCTTCTCCACACTAAGTTTGCGGAACACGGCAGCTTCCTTTTTCCAGGCTACTCGGTTCCTGGGGGAACGTGCGCGGCGGAAGGCCTCGCACATCCTGTCACGCCGATCCCTTGCTTCTTGTTCCTCTGGGCACCACCAAGGTTTTGGGAAAAAGGTTGAGGGTAAATATTGGGGAATGCATGCGACAGCTGCACTTTGAAATTTATCGTATTGATGTATGATAAGGTCGCGCTCTGAAATGTCTTCGGGAAGGCCCCCACATCGTCCCATGCGACATGTGTCGAGTATTCCTCCCAGCTGGCTTTCCGGTAGTTGAATCGTAGTTCTTGTGCGTCGGGATTGTTTGGTCGGTCAGTAAGGAGCGATATGATCACTGTCATGTGTTGAAAGCAGAATTCTCCAAACAAGTTGGGGAGCTACCGTGGGGGAACAGATTGATAAATTGATGGCGGTTTCACTATAGGGGGTGATCCGTGTGGGTTGTTCGTCGTTGAGAAGGACCAGGTTGTGAGTGTCTATGGTGTTGGCCATCATCACTCCCCTGGGGTAAGCAGATCGCTCATTAGTACCTCCGTGATGTCGTGGTTCCGTGACGAGTACATAGATAGCACTGTAATTGGTCTTGAGATACATATCTTCACTTCGACAGCTTGGAGTTCTGTTCTCAGGGGGAGGAGGTGATGAGGTATGCTTTGATGGATCATAAGTGCCACTCCGCTGTGTTCAGTCACATTATTGTGGCCTTCGCGACGGTGTATAACATTTTGAGGGAGTGTGAAGGTGGCTGTGTCACGGAGTTTGATCTCCTGGAGGCTTACCACCAGAGGTTTATGGGTGGAGATTAGCGATAATATTCATCTTTCTTGCTTCAAAGTCCCTGGCAATTCCACTGCAGTATTGTGTTGTTGTTCATTTCGGATCTGTTTCACGCTCAGATCTTGATGATCTGGAGTAGGAACGCTCAGATCTTGATGATCTGGTTTGTAGGAACTTTCGTGGTGTTCGTGTCCATGAGGCGCAGGTGTCCTAGATCGAGAGCGTTCGCATGAGCGTCCGCTTTCTGTAGAACATGATCTCCTAGACTCACTGCGTTCTCGGTTGTGAGTGCTCTTGTAGGAGGAGGAGGACGAGGGAGTCCAATGTTTGTGTTTGCATCTTGCGCGAGTGCGTTTCGTTTCTATGGAGGGTTTTTTAAACAATACGATGGGCTGAGTAGTAGTCGTTAGGATATTTGAGTCGAATGCGATGCATGGTCGATCAGTGGTTTCAAGTATCAGTTCTTCGTTGAAGACTTCCAACGCATCCTCGCGCAGGCAATGGTAGTTCTCACTAGTGAGATGTTCTGGTGTCGGCATGTTAGCTGAGGGTTGAATAACTCACTTTGGTTATCGCTGGGTGCGGTCGCAGTCAAGACGGTCAGAAGCCCGTTCAACGCTCTGATCGAGGCGAGCTGTGGTTCGTGGACTGTTGCTAATCTTTTCGCTTCATGACGAGAGGGCGTCGTGTACCCCCCGGTCGTCGTCGGAGGAATCTTCGTCTCTTCGCCTTTTGACTTTCGGGTTATTGGACCTCTCCTCGTGGTCGACCGAGGCAGCATCCATCACAGTGCTCTCCTGGGCACTGGTGGATTCGTTGCTTGGGGCGCCCGCTTCTATTATGAGGGCGGTCGCTGGGCTGGTTGTGGTATTGCTAGTACTGGTGAGGGGTGTTGGGGTCATGGGTATAGTTCTTGTTGACGGTACACGAGTGTCGTCTGGTGGGGTAGACTTAGTTGTATACTTAACTGCTTTGACGTAATTGAAATTAAGGCAGTTCGGGTTTTCGTCGTAAAAGATTTGGATGGCTGGTTCTCGTGGACTCTGCGGTCATTTTGTTTGATTGTCATTGCCCTTTGGTCCATCTGCTTTGGGCAGTCGTGTCATCTGCCTTATGGAGGCATGAGCAGTGGTAGCAGTTAGGTTGGTGGGCTGTGCAGTTCTTCCGGTCTTGCTCGCCGGCGCACCTCTTACAGCGTTGGGGTATGTATGGCTTGCAGTATTCGATGACGTGAGCGTATTCCAGGCATTTTGTGCACATTGCAGGCCATGTCGCCGCCGGGTAAGTTTTTGTTTTCCCTGTTCGCCCAAGATTACTATGGATTCCGGTGCGTCACGTCCTGGGAAAGTGATTTGATATGCGGTGGTGTGGATGTTTCGTGGTTTGATCCATTTTGCTAGAGAAACGTTGGTGACGTCGTAATCCTTTGCTGAACCTGATGCAAAAACACTTATGTCAGTTTTGGGAGTGTAGTTGGAAGTGTATATAATTTGTCTTGTAGCATTGACGAACGGATGTATTTCAACAGTTACTTTGTGTTTGTCTATTCTGTTAATCCTTTGTACAGCGTTGCTTTACTCGGTATATACGACGGGGGCCACATACTTCTTTCCCTGTCGGTTTATGTTTATCGGTCTGCCTCCCAGTTGTTTGGAGAGACAGTGTACCATGGTGAATGGGTTCATTGAGGGCGCAACTTTGTTTGCATCGCTATCTACAAGCGTTATGAGGAAGGAGTAGGAAATGCTGCCGATCTTCTCTCCTGGGTGGGAGGGTCAGCCTGAGGGGAGCGAATCGCGGTCGCAGCCTCTCGTCGCCCGACTTTGTGCTCAGTTTTGTATTGCAGGATCTCCCTTTCAATCTTGTCCTGGGGGCAGTCTCCGTGTCCCGTAGGGTGGTCGTTTACTTTGCAGTAAAAACAATGAGATTCTTTGGATGGGCACGACAAGGGATCGTCCTGTTTATCGTGGTCGTCTTGGGAGCAGTGTGAGCATATCTGCTTACCGTAGCTGTCTCTGCTCGTGTGTCCGTAATTCTGGCATTTATAGCATCGCATCGTACGTCTTTTGAAGGGTGTAACCTTGATTTTGGTGTCGAAGAAAGGTATGTCTATGTAGTTAAGTTGGGTGGGGCAATTGAATTTAAGCAGAAGAGACGTGGTGGTGTTTCTTTTCGGTTAGATTTTTGGTGCGATTTTCGCTTCAACGAAACATTCCTCGTATAAGTCGAGTCCGGTGATGAACTCGTCGGCTTCATCACTCGGGAGACCCTCGATGTAAATCAGGCCTGAACTTATGGGGATAAGTTGGATGTGGTATGATTTTGCAAGGCTTTATGCATATTCTGGTTTTGGAGAGTATAGCATCAGTTTGAAGTTTTGTGTCTACTTTAATGGTGGTGAAGCTGTCGTCACCGCTGACGGTGACGTTGCGAATTGGACGGCCAGTCATGGAGCCTAGTTCTTCTCGTAGTTTATATAGGCAAATATCCGGTCTGTCATTGACATCAAATGTCTTTTTAAAGTGTTAGGGGAATTCAGAGCCGTTGTTGAATAGGTTGTGATCATCAAATCGAGTGTATTGTCTCCTTATTACGTTTCTTGGTGTTCGGGCGTTATGAGTTTGGGCTGGGAGGAGAGCGATGTTATCAGAGAGGTCAGAGGCGGAAGCGCACGAGCTGGTTGCGGGTTTTTCTGGCCTCTATCCTCTTCATCAGCTCATTCAGTCGGGTTTTCATAGTTGCAAAAAGGTTCTCGAGTTTAGTGAGACGTTCACCGACTTTTCTGGAGGGCGCCGAGCAGTCTTCAGTATCCAGCTCGGGAAGGCCCATCATTTTGCTTATCCTGTTCAGGACATTCTGCATTCCGATTATAGTCGCGTTCAGCTTTGAGAAGCATTCCTTTGTGTCATCGACAGTGGCCCAAGTCAGGTCTCCTGTCGATGAGAAACACCATGAGGGGTTCGTCTTTCTTTTTTGCAGACTGTTTTGAGTTTGACGCTCTGGATGGGCCGTCAGCCCCTCTCTGTTAGGGCATGGTCTTGCTCTTTGTCTGGTCCCCGGCTTCTACCCGGGGTTCTGGGTAATAAAGGTGGGGCCTCCTTTACATACAACTTAAAGTTTATATAAGTATACTTATATACATTCGTAAAATTAACCTAAATATAATCTTATAACTAGACTTGCAGCATTTTTTTATGAACTTTTTTTCAACATTTATTTTTCATGTAAACTTTTTTGTGATATATTTTTTTTATTTTCAAACCCCGGTGTCAGTGGGGGGGCTCACGTCTTTCCTCTTTGTGCACCAAGGGGAGGGGGGGGGTGCAGCTACAAACTGAAAGAGGGGGACGGTGGAGGGATCTTCCAACTCAAAACGCATTTACACAAAATGAAAAATGAATTTTGGTGGTGATTGAGGACACCGCGGGACGGCGGGTGAGCCCGGGATACCCCCAGGGGAGATCCCTCAGGGGTGCCCTATTGCTCTCGCTCTTAAGAGATGATAGTCTATCTCTCCAATCAAGTTGAAAACCCTAACCTTTGCGAGACAATATTCGGTCTCGGAGCGATATTCGGCTTAGAGCGGTGACCGGCTCTCATTTTGATACAGCAAACAAATATTTTATATCCTGGAAACTTGCAAACTTTGAAGCTCAGACGCGAAGAACAGAATGCGAACTCACTCGTCACTCATTGATTACGACACTGCCTCTGCGTAAAGCTATGACTAGATTAGACTAAGGGGTCCATCTCTATCGGAGCTCCGACGAGAGTCTTTGTGACCTACCTCGAAGGGCGCGAAGTTCATGAATTCTGATGGGTTATCACTTCTTCGTGTGCTTCCTCTTTCTTCCATTAGGTAATCGGACTAATGCGCAATTTTCTAAGCAGGACTCCAGTCCTAGAGCTGGTAGATTTGCTGATTAGATTAAGGGGCCCATCCCCACCGGAGTTCCGTCTCAAGTCAATGAGGGCTTCCCCTCAGACCGCAAAGATCATAATCTCTAACAGACTCGCACTACAGAGTGTGCGGAAATTAAAATTACCAAAATTTTTAAATTGCGGTACACATCCATGTGGAGGAAGAATGGGAGACTTTAAGGGATGCGTTGCTGAGATGTGCGAAGAAGGCTACGAGTGGTGGAACGAGAAGGTCAAACTGGTGGTGGCACGGAAAAAAAGTGCGCTTGAGGAGTAGTTGCAGGTGAAGTCGGTGGTGGCTCAAGAAAGCTACAAAGAGAGGAGAAACGAGGTGAAGCGGGTGGTGAGGAGAGCCAAAGGGACGCTGATGCCAGGTGGGGCAGACGGTTGTGTCAGAATTTAGAGGAGAACAAAAAGATGTTCTGGAAAGAGGTGAAGAGGGTGAGAAAGGGAGAGACCGGAAAGGAGGAAGAGGTGAAAGATGAAAACAGCCAGTTATTGTTGGAAAGTGGTGATGTACGGAAGAGGTGGGCCGAGTATTTTGATGAGTTGTTGAAAGTCGAGGATGACAGAGAGGCTGACATTGTTGCTGTGGGAGGTTGTGCTCGGATGCCAGTTTTGGGAGAAAGACTTGTTGCGGACATAACCAGGGAAGAGGTGCAGGAGGCGGTGGACGTGATGAAAATAGGGAAAGCCCCTGGTTTGGATGGCGTTGCGACAGAGTGCCTGAAAAAGGGTGGAGTAACGATTGTCGAATGGTTGGTGAGGTTACTGAACTTGTGTTTTGTGACAGGCGTGGTACTGAGTGAGTGGCGCAGTGCCTGCATTGTTCCGCTATACAAGTGCAAAGGAGATAAAAATGAATGCTGCAACTTTGTTATGTGTGGTTGGTAAGTTGTACGGGAGAGTGCTGATCGAAAGGATTAGAGACTGTACGGACTGCGCAATTGGAGAGGAACAGTGTAGCTTTAGGAGTGGTAGAGGGTGTACCGATCAGATTTTTGCAGTGAGACAGGTCTGTGAGAAGTACCTTGCCAAAGGAAAGGATGTGTTCTGGGCATTCGTGGATCTAAAGAAGGCATACGACAGGATTGACAGGGAAGCGCTGTGGAGGGTGTTGTGTTTGTATGGAGTAGGCGGACATCTGTTGAAAGCGGTGCAGAGTTTCTATACTGACAGCCGAGCATGTGTCAGAGTGGGGAGCAAGGTGAGTGATTGGTTCACAGTGAAAGTGGGACTGAGACAAGGCTGCGTGATATCTCCCTGGCTGTTCAACCTATAAATGGATGGAGTGGTCAGGGAGGTGAACGCGAGTGTGCTGGGTCGTAGCTAGGAACTGTTGGAAGCGAATGGACGGAGTTGGCAGTTGAGCCAGTTGCTATTTGCTGATGATACGGCCCTGGTTGCGGATTCGGAGGAGAAGCTATGTAGGCCAGTGTCTGAGTTTGGTAGAGTGTGTGAGAAGGGGAAGCTTCGAGTGAACGTCGGTAGGAGTAAAGTAATGAGATGCTCGAGAACTGTCGATGCGAGCAAAATTAGAGTCACCCTAAATGGAGAGCTCATGGAGGAAGTTCAGTGTTTTAAGTATCTGGGTTCCCGTGTGGAGATGAATGAACTAGTGGAAACTGAAGGGAAGGCGCGAGTGAAGGAGGGATATAAAGTGTTGGGTGCACTAAAGATTGTAATGAGCTGTAGGACGTTGGGGATGGAAGCAAAGAAAGGGCTGTATGAGGGTGTTGTTGTCCCAACTGTGCTCTACGGAGCTGAGGCTTGAGGGGTGAGAGCAGAGGAGAGAAGAAGGTTGAATGTTTTCGAGATGAAATGTTTGAGGAGCTTGGCTGGAGTAACGCTGAGAGACCGGATCACCAACGACGTGGTTCGCAACAGAACAGGGATGGTGAAGAAGTTGGAGGACAGAGTGGATTCGCGTGTTCTGAGATGGTTCGGGCATATGGAGAGGATGGATGAAGGGAGATTGGT
>SDVV010022932.1:0-12852 GCA_016164225.1 Gammarus roeselii | reverse complement strand
TATATTTTTCATATAATTTTACGATCCGTAGAAGTTATTTCCGTGAAATATTTATAACTTCTATTAGAACTCTTGAATCTACGTTTATGAGTAAGGAAATACCTTTTGAATCAATGGTATTTTTTTGGGGTTGGTAAACGCGATGTCATCCATAGATTCTTAGCTTGTGTGCAGCGAATTTTTTCCGTTAAAAAATGTATTTCGAACTAGCTTTGGGAATTGGTAAAAGCTTCATTGGAGTTTTATTTGATTATTATATCATTTGATTTGTAAGTACTCAGTGCCTCTTTTTCTTCTGTATATTCAGGTCGATATGTTTACGCTAAATAGTATATATCGGGTTGTGGAAATTGTGAGAATTTGGCATCTGATTAACACTTGGGTAATAGTTGGGGACATCTGAAATTATCATCGCTGCACGAGTTATGCAATTCACTCGTTATGCAGTACCTGTCTCAACATGTTCCAGTTGTACAACCGCGGTTCTTTTTTATAACAATCCCGATACCGGCTTAACTTTTTAAGCAGTGCAGCAATTGGTACCGCCGGTATTTTTGAATCTGATTTATAAAGGATAAAATCCGCACACTTCATGAGGGCACGATTAGGCAATTTTAGTCTCGTTATTTTCTGAAGATTTTTTGACTTATGTAGAAGCATGTGCTACTGGTTTCGCTACTATTTACATAAGACGACCGTAAACAGATGAATAAAAGAATGATAATCAAGTCTCTGAGATCGGTATTGATGCTGCTGCCTCCTAAACTGCTTAATACTGTTTTCTCTTAATGACTGACAAAAGTTTTAGTATCATACTCAAATGCGAGATGATGGGGCTAGACCATCACTTCCTCATCTGTTAGCTTAGAATAATTCACCCAGTTTCTAGTATACTTCGACTTCTCCTATGTAAACCTTCCGCAAAGGTAGATGTGGGTTATACAGGCAAGATTAGAAAAAGTAGCCAAGTGACTAACAAGATGTGCTTCACCAGATTTTTGAACCCTGTGACATTTTGGGGGTTGCCAGGGGCATCAAAATCTGTATTTTTCTCAGAAGTTTGCTTCCATATCATACCATGTGAAACATATTCGCATCATTTATTTTTCGCCCGATTGACTACCAAAGCAATAATAGACTCTCGGTCAGTTCATTCTTAGTCATTGAAGATCTCAAAATTCAAATTCTATAAATTTAAGAATCTCAGCCCGTGTAAGTTGCATCTCAAATATTTACAGCAGTTTATTCTTCCAATCTACAGCCCTGGCTGTAGAATATTTTCACATTTTCGCCGATGTTATCGTCTATATTCTTTAATTGCTACCAGTTGTCCTATCGATTTGGTCCGTTAGGCTCCCATCTTTCGTTTTCCTACTCCCAACTCTGTTCGCACCAAAGTTACAGGAGGGTGTGACTGAAAAATTAGTTTATGTAAATATATAGTTCATGTACAAGTTTAAATTGGTTTCAGTTCAGATTACTAAATTTAAGTGTTAAATCCTGAAATGTAAAACATTTTGTATTGCGTTTAAAGTATTGTACATCAAATTTTGTAGTGGAAAAACATTCGCAATGTAAAGTTACAAATGGAAACAGTGATACCTAATCTCTGCTCGTTTTATTTTACTCACTTTTTTTTCTTTCTTGTCTGCACATCTGAAGCATCAATATACATACAGCTAGGTTTCCAATTCGGTCCACTAAAGTTTTTCTTTTTGCTCCCTTTGCAAATTCAATCAAAGGGTTCCCTTCTCTCTTTCCTTTAATATCCTCATAAAATGAAGTAAATTGTCAGGAAGTCTTTGTTTTGCCCGCAATGCCCCAAAGGCATTTCACGTAGTCTTCAGAACTGCGTCGATTTTGCAGATCACACCAATACTTAATGTAATGTTGCAGACTCTTGAACTAGGTTGCCTTACGCCGACGCTGTGAGGAATAACAATAGTACTCACATTGATTCTGTCCTACAATGTCCTTTTCTCCTCCCCCGTTGGTGACAAAGCCTCCTCTCTGGGTGACAACCTTAAATTACAGCAATCAAACTGAAGCCCAACATTCGGAATTTCTTACGCAGGTCCGTCAAGAGAAGAGTAAACAAAATCACTTTCAGATACATGGGAACTCTTTTCTCATAGATTTTGAGCCGTATTTAATGGAGCCTTTCCGAGGAAATATGACTATTCTGAAGGAAGGCAAAATCTTTGGATGGGTGATTATGCTATGTTGTGGAACACCAGAACCATCGCGAATCCATTTTCTTGAGAAATGAGGCTTCCCTTTCATCTCAACCTCCTGTCGGAGCGGGGTATTTACGGTGGAAATATTTCGCTCATAAAGTATTTACGACGGAAACAATTCTACGGATTCATTTCAGCTGGAAACTGTTTTCGATCAAAAGTGTTTACGATGGAAAGATTTTCAATCGAAAACCTGTAGCCTGGAAAGAAGATTGAACATATTGTTCAGTGGCATGAAACGTTTTTGCTCAGAAAGGGAATTGGGGCGAAAGTGTTTGGGATGGAAAGTTGATAGCATGGAATTATTCAGGATGGAAACTATTTACGACGGATTTTTTTTCTCTGGAAGTGCTTACGATCGAATCGTCTGTTGTGGGCAACTCGATTCAGTCGAATGTATTTCAGCAGGAAAATGTTTTGGGCGGAATCTGCTTAGAAAGGATTTTGTTTACGACGGAAATTATTTCATTTGGGTGAATGGACGATGGAAACAAACACTTTACTTCTTTCTTGCAAGGTTAGGTTAGATTAGGTTTGGTTAGGTTAGAGCTAAAAATATACCATCCAACGACAACTTCCAGGAAAAATAAATTCCATTGTGAAATTTTCCGTCCTAAAAACTTTCCGTTCAAAAACACTTCTGGGTCAAACTATTCGATCCTATACATAACAGTGTCAGATGATTTGGGTAGTTTCCAGCCAGGATTCTTTCCATCGTAAAAATTTCGAGGCAAAAATAATTTCCAAGGTAAACACTTTCGGTCCGAAGAAATTCCGTGCTAAACACCTTCAGTTTTGAAAAAAATATTTGAAAATGCGTCCCAGCGTGTTGACATTTTATCGGAATCGCTTTCCGTCGTATCAACATTCTATCCTATATTTTTCCAGGGTAAGATATTTGCTGGTAATAGCTTTCCAGCCTAAACACATTTCGTTCAAAACTTCCCAGCCTAAACACTTTCGAGGCTAAATATTTCCGTCGTAAACATGCCACCCTTGATGCATATGTCTTGATGTATATCATCCCATAAGAGACCATTACAGCTTCTTTCATATTGTCTTACCTGCTTGGACGAATGCATTTACATTATAGCATATGGGACGGAGAGGGGAATCCTCCAATACTAGTAGACCACGGGGTCGGGCGACGAGATGCCTTGGTCTCGATTCGCTCAATCAGGATGGCCATCCTACCCATGAGAGAAGACCGGAACCATTCCCCACTCACTTCCTCATAACGCTCAAAGATAGCGGTGCAAGCGAAGTTGCCTTTCAAACAAATTTATTTATAATGATGAATTCATTCTCCCAACAACTAGGAAGAAACCCGAAAGACATCCAACGACGGGGAAATAAATATCTGGCCTACGTCGTAGTACCTGAACAAAGTAACGCTGTACGAAAGATTTCCCACATAAACAAACTAATGCTACATCCGTCCTTCAACGATACCACACGAATTATAATGCACCCCCCATTATACACCTACAACCGACTTCAATTATTTTGCAGAAGGTGAGGTTGAGGATTACGGAGGTATCGAAGTCTGTCTAGCAACATGGATTAAATTGCGTAACACAATTTTTATTGCATACCAAATCACTTTCTCAGGAAACGACGCACCGGAATTCATTGTAAACCCGGGTGAACAAGGAAGAATCAAAACCTACCCAGTTGCAACAGAGCCTCCAGGGTACAAAAAATGCCTTGAACACGGCCACGTCATCAAATACTGCCAGCCGCGTACACACCAACGTTGTAAGAGATGCGCCGGCCAGCACGACACAAAAGACTGCACAACCCACCACCCTAAATGCTACTACTGCTCATGCATCCATGAGGCAGGCGACCGCGACTGCCAAGTATACATGGACTAAAAAGAAATATCAATCACAAAAATTGAGCGCAGAGTTACACGGAAACAAGCAATCCAGATCTGGAAATACGATAACCCAAATCAACTTGATTATGCCAAAGCAGTCAAATATTCCTTTCAACCAAACTCCTCCAACGATAATCGTACAGCGTCATTACAATCTCCAACTACCTCACTAAGCCCAGCGACCGCGCCCGTACTAGAGATGATTGCCCCTGGCAATACTTCCTGCGGTAACCAGGAGTGCACCGTGATGAATGCTTCCTCCCCAATCAACCACGCAGCGAGGCTTACCCTTACAACAATGAGAAAGCCAAGAGACGAGAAAGCCTCTGATGCCCATTTGCCACAAAACAAAAAGATCAGTAACAACCCACAAACTTCAGCTCGCCAAGATAAGAACCTAGAACTACTCACACTTGTATTACCGCGGCTTATCTAGCGAAAACCAAAGCGAGTGACTCGACCCTCTATTTACGAGCCGACTCTCGAACACTCAACCAGCGAGAACGATTACCGTTTGGAAGACGACGCGTTTCAAACACATATCGGAAAACTCCTACTCGAGACCTCTAAGCCACCACTACTATACATGTCCCTAATAGCCCGCATCTACACAACCACCCACGCAGTGTAAAAGCCTACCACAGAAGAAAGGGGCACTTGTCCTCTTGCAGTAGCTCCCACAGTCGCAACCCTCGTCCTCTTGCAAGAGCTCCTACAGTCGTGACTGCCGCAATCTCCGCAGATCAAGTTCTACCGACGCCGTATGTACCTGCGAACATTCCCTCCTAGGCAAACTCAAAGATGCAAACGCCACAAAAATTCCTGCGTATCACACGATCACTCGAGACCATTAAGGTCTGAGTGCGAACCGTGTCCCGAGTGAACAACAGCACAATACTCAGATGGAACTGCCAGGGACTTGGAAACAAGAAAGACGAATTACTATCCTTAATCACCATCCATAAGTCTTTGGTGAGATTCCTTCAAGAGATCAAACTCAGAGAGACCGCCACCTTCAGAATACCCCAATATATAATTCACCGCCTCGAAGGCCACACCAATGTGACTGTTCGCGGCGGAGTGGCACTTTTGATCCACCAAAGCGTAGCTCGCCTGCCCTTCCTCTGAGGATGGAACTCCAAGCCATCGCTGTGAAAATATGCGTCTCAAGACCAATAACAGTGGTAGTAACTACTTGTCACTAATGACCGAATTGCTGAACCAACTGCCCTCACCAATACTTCTCCTTGGAGACTTCAACAGCTACCGTGAAACATGGGGATACGTGAGAACAGACCCAAGGGGAGTGATACTGACTAACACCATATAAGCACTCACAATCTGGTCCTTCTCAACGACGGACAACTCACCCGAATCACCGCCGAAAGTGAAACTGCCGTCGACCTCTCCATTTGCTCGCCTACACTGGCACCCCAACTCGTATGCGGAGTTCTGCCTTCATCAAACGACAGCGACCACAACAAAGTCGTCATATCACTCCTCACCAACCAACCAAGGAATACTGCTTCACGAGAACTGCTATTTAACTACCGGAAAGCCAGCTGGTAGGAGTACTCTGCACACATCGCGTGAAGCGATATGGAAGGCATCCCCGAAGACATCTCGAACCAAAACCTTGTTGTCTATCTACACGAGAATTTTCAAGCTGCAGCTGGTGCATGCATCCCCAATATTTATCTACAACCTTCTTTCCTAAACCGTGGGGTATCAAGAGATGCAAGAAGCAGGAGGCAGCCGAGAAAGGCTGTACATTGCCTACCGACGTGCACGGTCCCCAAGGAACCGAGTAGTGTGGAAAAAGGGCATCTGCCGTATTTCGAAAAACTTCGATTGGAGAAGAAACGAGAAAGCTGGACTCAGTTTGTCGACAGTATTAACCGAAACACCCTCCTCTCACAGGTGTGAAAAAAAATCCTGTCTTATCCGGGGAAGACCCGAGCAACCAATCCACATTCTTTGAGACGGAGGCAGGATTTATTCTTCCCACGCAGTAATCGCAAATAAACTAGCTCAGACTTACAGTCATCCATCGCGTTCAACGAACGACACTGCTGCTTTTCAACGGGAAAAGAACATGCGAGAAAGTGAACATCTTGACTTTACTTCTACAATTACCACTCGCTTTACACCATAAACGTGGAACTTCACCCGGGACGGACCGGGTGCACATCAGCATGGTAAAAAATCTCCAGATGACGCCCGTGAGCACTTATGAAAAGTTGTTCAACAAAATGTATTCAAACTCATTTCCCCGATCAATAGCGGGAATTTGTAATTATCCCAATACCCAAACCTGGGGTATTCCACGGTGACCCACTTAATTCCCCCCCCCCCCCATTGCCCTTTCCAGCGTTCTCTGTAAGACCGTTGAAATAATGATTAATTCACGAATAAGCATATGACACTACTTGGGAATACGAAATCATGAAGAATTTTCACCGCATAACCTTGGGAGGCCACCTACCACGTTTTATCCATCAATTGGCGACACCCTGTCATTATCGCATCCGCAAGGAATATGCGTCTCTCATGGAAGCGTCCTTAGTGTCGCTTTTTTCATCATTAAAATTGGCCAGCTAGCCGACATTCTTCCGCGTGACGGAAGACTTAGCTATGGACGTTAACGATCTTCAAATAAGCTACAGATATCCTAACCTTTATACAATTCAACATGAACTGCAAAACTGTCCAATCCTAGTGGGGAACTGGACTTCCTTAAACGGATCGATTCTCACCCTCTAAAACCAAAAGCATGCATTCTACCTTCCTGCCCGGTTCCCACCTGAAACCAGACCTAATGCTACATAACATATCCCTAATATACGAAAAATCTATTAGGTTCCTGGGTCTTGTGTGCGACCCTAAAGTCACATGGCAACCCCATATTACAGCTATGGAGGTTCGCTGAAAAAAGGCAACGGGACTTATCCTCTCGGTAACCTCACTGAAATTTGGATCCGATATGGAGCCAGGCATGACGTTATTCAGAATAATAATACGCTCACGCATTGACTACGGAGCCCTTGTTTACGGTTCGGCAACCAAAACCATTCTTGAAACCCACTCCATCATTATAAACATGCTTCACTTTGCGTATCACAACAGGCGCATTCCGTTCCATCCCCATCAAATACCTGAACGTGCTTGCTCCCCCACTCTTAAACTCCGGAGAGACAAACTCTCGCTACAAGAACAGGAGTTTTATCAATAGCCCAGCACTCAACAACGTCCCCAACATTCTCGATAAACGACTCTTTGCGGCTAAGAAGATTATATGCCCACCTTTTCTCAACGCGTGGGCAACTTACTGACCTTGCTGAACATCGATCTCAAACCAATCAAGCCTTCATTTTCATATTGAATTCATCAAGTCAACACACCAACGCGGATGATCAGCCCACCACTGGTCAACCTAGATTTGCAAGTGTACCCTAAATCATCAATTACAAACTAACACGTCCCGCCAAGAATTCTCGAGACTACTTGATGAACAATACTATGAGCACCGCCATATATACACTGCCGGCTCCAATGCGGAGTGGGAGCTGCTGTCGTGTGAGGAGGGACCACACATTCGGCAACCCTACAACAAGAGGCATATGTAAACTTTGCAGAGCTGCACGCACTCGAAGTGGCCATCTCCGTTGCAAAAAGTGACCGCCTCCCCAAATATGTTACATTTTCAGACAGACTAAGTGCCCTCTCCCAGCTAAAAACTCAGCACTATGATCACCCTGTCCTTTGGAAAATGCAGCACGACCAATTCACGATGTCCGAGACGGATCAAGCGGTCGAGTTCTGTGGGATCCCTGGACATGTGGGAATAAGACGAAACGAGCACGCAGATTCCCTCGCAAAACTGGTGTCTACCCACAATGAGCAGTTTATCTCCATACATTAATGAGACTGGATCATAGTCATCAACTCTCGTAGAACATGACCATGGAATGACTTTTGGCAATAGAGTGGACATAAAATATTTGCAGTTAAATCATCCCTAAGAAATTGGGACACCAAGTTTTCCAATTCAAGTGACCAAGTGTTCATTAACCGTTTATGCCCGGGACACTCGTGGATAACACACAATAGACATGGGACCGGACGCACCACCATGCCCCTGTTGCCACCAAGTGACAATCAGTGTGAAACACTTGCTTACGGATTGTAATGCACTCACAGCAGCCCGACGAGCCTTCTTAAGCCCCAGTGCAACATGCAGCGCCTGCTCACAGAAGCAGCCTACTAAAAAAGACTATTTGCTTTCGGAAAACATACCGAACTCGATGAATTTGTGTGACGCCAGTCCAAAACGCACTACCCTGCCGACACATTAAATTAGTGGTGGAAAACAGAAGCAACTACAGCAAAAAAATAAATGTTTCTTTCCGGCAGTCAGGATTACCGGTATCACGACCCTTCTTTGCCACAATACTCTGAATGAAATTTTGAGCCTGATCCAACCAGTGCAACGTCCCCAACTGGTTCAAAATATGACCAGTGAAATCAAAACGATATGATCGGGCCTGGTCATTGAAGGCTATATTACTCTGCTCGCGCAGCTGCTTTCTGTGTTTCTCCTCTAGCTACCTCGTCATGTGGGTCTCACCTGAGAGTCAGCCTGGCCCTCACAGCGACCGCACCACTCTCAAGATCGCATCCACGTTCTGGTGTCCTTCGAGAAACTCACTGTCCAAATCTACACATGTTACGTCAAAGGTCTTCCTGGCTTCAAACTCTGCGATGCAAAATTTACTCATACAATCACCTGTCGTCAAAGACTTAGTCTCGTCATCAAGTGGCCTCTTCTCTAAATATCGTGACTGCATCACGGTCGTCTCTGTTACCTTCTCATCGCTGTCGTTCTTTAACATAAAATCATTATCTTACGCGTTGCCACCACGGAGTTCAAAGGTGCACTAGATTTCGCGCCATATAAATTCTGTTTACATTTTATTTCAGTGGAATAGGGTCCATTCATTAATATGGCTGTCATTTACAGCGTCAAAATAGTCTGATATAAAATCTGAAGCGTATCAACAATTACCATATGAAGAAATGCGCACGAATGACTAGCGGTTTGATGAAGAACACTTTACCAATTTGCCAGTCTACTTGTGGAAACACGTTCTAGTACTATTACTACTCAGCGCCAACTCCCCGAGCTGGTCAACTTCCATAAAACACGTGATTGTTGGTATACAATAGTTTGGCTTCCTAACAATATATAAATTCTGCTCATTCACGCGGTCGCTAAATTTATTCGATCAGCGGTCGCATTAAGTTGTTGAATTTGAACGCGTCTGCGTGGCAAATGGACTGAATTCTTCTTGGTTGAGAAAATGAGGTTGCTTGGGGTATTTTTCAATTCTTTTTCCCTGAAGACCGCTTTCTGAAAGAGTATTAACAGATTGTTTAACACTAACACTAACCTAACAAACGAAGTGGTGGAAGTTACAAAGTTTTGTTCCCCTTCAAGAGTTGTTCAGTTTTTTTTCCCTACAGTTTAAAGTTGTTCCGTTAACCAAGTGTAGATGAGATCCAACACGTCCGGATTAGCTGGGGGAGATGATCTCAAACAGTCGATTCTCATGGAACTTGAGACCGATGTACTGCCAGGCGACGAACTCGGGCCGGGCCTCAGAGTATGGCAGAACTCCCGGAGGCAGTATCACCTCCAGATTTCCCTTAGAGACTTCTTGAACTGATGTGAAAAAAATTATGGCGCTTTCACTATTTATGGATGGTTTATTGAATCTATGTATTGTCTGTGAACATATATGTTGGTATTCCTATTTAATTGTGGTATATATGACTCATTCAATGCTTGAATGGTGGCTTTGTAGCGGTGGGGGCTTGTGATATTTTTGTATGTTTTGTTCATTCATCACTACATATTCTTTTATAGGATTAGTATGGTAGGTATGTCTTATAACTCAATTCGCAGCCTTTGTGTGCGAACGGTCCTGTTTGTACCAGCCTGAAGGTAGGATTGCAGGCAAGATTCTGTGTTTCCCATCTATTTATTTCATATGTAAATACTATCTATAGGATTAGTATGGATTATTAGTATGATTATTGGCAAGTTTAGGTATGTATTGTGGGATGATGCAGCACCTACGGTAGAGAATCTATCTACCCCATATTGCATTACCCAGTTCTGAAACAGTTATATCAGTATTCCATTGACGTGTTTTTCCAATAGCGAAAATACCTGAACGATATGGATTTGCTGTAATGATCGATTGATTTATGTTGAATTTATAGTGTTTCGGAATTTCGATCAGTGAACTCATACAGTTTTAGGCATTTTAGGGTATTTAGGCTTGAAGCATCCATGTAGCAAGCTATTTCAGGCATAATTGCTTGGTTGTTGCATCATTGTGGTAGTTTATATGTATATATGAGACATCTGTTACGATTAAACCGTGGTTACATTAGTTAAAGAGATGTTAATTCAACCCTGTTGTGGAATGATGTTGAGGCTAATTGCATTGGATTTTATATATACTATACCGTATTTACTTTAGGTTTCACTTGTATCGCTCGTATGTCTTGGTATCTTATACACATTTCTTATTTGTTTGGTTAATGTTAGTTCATTCTCATTCATCACGTTTTTAATATATGTTTTGGGTATGGTAGAAAATTAATCTTCTTGCTTTGTTTTATCTCGTGAGTTTTAGTACAGGTCTTCCAGTTTTGTAGATTTTCTGTTGAATTTCCATCTTCAATGCAATCTGTTGGTTATTTATACAATTTAGGATATATCTCGTATATATCTACATTATAAAACATGATTTCAGGTCTAATTTAGTTACATTTTGTTCATTTATAGTGATTTATATATCTTCTTTCATCCTGATACAATATTTGACGAGCTTATTATAGATTTAGAACAGACGATTTGTTACAAATTTGGTCTTGCTGTTAGGGTATTGTATATGTATTGAACGACCATTCTTCAATATTTAGGAGGAGTTAGACTGTCCCCTAGGCAAAAGCTCATTCTGTTTATGCTCGTTTGTGTAAATGGACCGATTTATTAGGATGGATATCATAATGTAGTATTATTTTCATGTGAATTATAGCAGAGTAGAGAGCCTTATTTAGCTATTTTATATATGTTCCTGATGTTATGTTTTTTTCCACGAGAATTATTGAAATGTATGTTTAAGAGGTGTTAGTCCGTACTGCATCTTTGTGGAATTTTCGTAATTGATCCCTAGCAAATGTGTAGTTTAACGTTTAGATGATAATTTTCTGGATCGATGGGTCCTAGTGTAGAGGTGGTTTATACACTTTGGTTGTCATTTTGGACTTCATCCATGTTCAACGTGAACTATGTACGTTCTTGTAGACGTCGATCTTGAGTTTCATGGGTTTGTAGCGTTATACTTAAGTCATCAGTAAAAAGAACCCAAGCTTTTTATGGCCACACACACTCTCTGCGACTCATTCTTGACCACTGTACATGTGTCTAGATTTTGGTTATGTCCAGGAGGCTGTTCAGGGACGATGGGTTAACAGATGCGAGGTACGTCTGTAGCATCGTATCATGACTGTAAGTTTCCTCTAAATTTGTTTAATATCAGTGGTAGATTGCTGAGAAGTGACCTAGTAAAGCATTATAGAGTTCATTTTTATGACACAGTAGGCTTGGATTTGAACTCCCAGAAGCATAGCATCAGTTAGGTCTAGGAATTTATTATAGATCTGAATGGTATGATAGTATATAATAACATTTTTCACATTAACTCAGCGTTAAATGTCAGGTATTTCGGTATGGCTGTTACTGTATGTTAGTATACGATCTTAGTCATGAACCAGATCACGTCGGATATTGGAGTAGGGTTCATCATCCGGGTGCGGTAGGATACACCGTATATAATAGTTAATCGTTGTTGCTTAGGGTAGTGTAGGGAATCTTAATTAGCTATTTTCTAGATGTTGATGTACATTTTGATTTGATATCATAGGAATATATCAGTATTCATGGGATGTTGGGTATAAAATACGCTTGTTTGGATGAAATGATTCAAAAATTTGGTGTTTCCCCTCTCGACATTGGATTTGGGTCCGGTTCCAAATTACCTTGGAGAACTATTCTAACGGATTTGTGTTGAGTGTTAATGCTGAAATTCTTCAATAATTGAATGTACATCTCAATTATGTTATCCAATCGCAGGTCTTTGCTACATGCTTATTCCCGCAAGTCTTACTTATATATAAATGTTAGTATTTCGTTTGCAGTTTAGCCACTTAGAAGCTTTGATTAATTCAGGCTTTTGTTATGAGACTGCGTTCCCATTCAGAATATTTGACTTTTTTCGACCATTCACCAGATTCACTTTAACATTTTCACTGAAGGTCTGTAATGATGGTCATAATCCTAACTCATTCTAAGCTAAAATTACCAAGTATTGCATATTATTCTCCGTTTCATACATATGTTAAGTATTTTTTCTTTATTGATTTAACCTTCATCCTTATCAAATCTATCCACTTGACCCTGTAGTTTTACCAATCTTTAGCAGATTGTGTGCCTACATTTATATATATTTTTTCACTTCGCTTGTTACAAGTTCAGTAATATCGACCAGTCCCGAGTAATGTTAGGTCATCGCTCGTTTGTGGACTTTCGTGTTCAAAACGTTTATGTAAGCTTACCCCATACGTCAGTGAGTGTTACGAATGTTGAAGCGTTAGCAAGAT